>VXAY01004635.1:260898-285169 GCA_013399855.1 Oxyruncus cristatus | reverse complement strand
AGAAGCTGTGGCTGCCTCATCCCTGGAAGTGTTCCAGGCCAGGCTGGATGGGGCTCTGAGCAACCTGACACAGTGGGAGGTGTCCCTGCCCACGGCAGGGGGTAGAATGGGGTGCTCTTTAAGTTCCCTTCCAACCCAACCCCTTCTGTGACTGTCATCTCAGTGTACCATTATCCTCTGTGGCTCAGGCTTTATTTACCATCTTGGATGCAGCATCATGCCAAATTTTTGTGGTTTAAGCAATACAGTGTGGCTCTGACTCAGGCTTAGCTCACACAGCTTCTTTGCTTAATGCCATGTCTAATGAAATGGGGAGAGCAGCATTACCCGACCTTGGGAAGTGGTGGAAACGGATTATTTTGAGATTTACGAAGCTCTGTTCGAGCAGTTTGTCTGGTTGTGATGAACACAAGAGATAATGGAATCAGTCTGTGTCCGTGCTTGTAAGGTGCTGGAAAATGGGGTGTAAAGCACATCCATTTCATTAGGTTGGTACTGAAGTGGTGCTCTGTGTACACTGTTAGTGGACACTGTGGTGTTGACAGCGCTACCTGCCCCGCGACACAAACCGATATCCTCATCACTTATGCTCTCTAGGAGATCAATTACACTTTCCTCAAGTGTTGTAGGACCATTAACCTTAGCTTACAGCTCCGATTCAATGTGGTTAATTATAGCCTAAGTATCCCAGCTTTCATCTTGCGAAGGCAATTGGATATGGTAATCTGCAGTCCCTCATACCCTGAAGTGCTGCACGGCCGTGTTGGGTGCTGCTAAATGTCTGCCCTGTTCTGCTCCAGAAGTTTTCCACAGAGGGAGATGCTGAAATCTATAATCCCCAGCTATTTCTAAATATATTGGGTGTTAGTGGAAGTCAGTAGGCGTATAAGCAACAAATAAACATGGGCTGGAAGGTATATCACATTTCAAAGCAGTAGAAGCATAAGCATTCTTTCTGTAGGTCAGTCAGGAGTATAAAAAAGCCTCAATATCAAAATCTACCTTTGTTCTTCCTCTGTGGTCAAGCCTTTGAATTGCAATTTGCTCGAAGAAGTGAGACTGGCCATTTCAACTGATTTGCTCTCCAGCTGACATATCTTTGGCCTCTTTCAATCTGTCCCTATTATATATGCACTTGCAGGCACCTGATATTGCCATCTCATAGACAGAAACTGAATTAAGCTGGCCTTTATTCCTGGCTACCATATAATTTCCTAAGTGTGCCATTTTATACACCAACCCTATTTTTTTATGAAGCCCTACCCTCTACTTTGCTTCTACAGGCTGAGTCCTGCACACCCTGCTAGAATCAACACAACTCTATAAACACTTTTTGTGCCCTCCTCAGTGTCACACAGAACCAGCACCTGAATTTCTTTTAAGAGCTACAACAGTGCTGACCACTGCAGATGAACTGGGGAAAATTTTGGAAGACAGACCTGATTTTGTAGAACTGAGTCCCTTTTTTCTTGGGATGGACTTCAACAATTACAAAGCTGCCTGCTGAAATTTTTATGTGAGTGTTTGATGAATGCATGTGCCAGCCTGTGGGTGTCTGTGAACACGTGTAGTCACCCTTTGCCACAGCCACTGCAGCGCTTGCAGCAGGGAAAGAAGCACAAAACACTGATGGTATTTTTTATCTTTGCCCTTCAGAATCTGTGTCCTGGTGCAAAATCACCCGGGCATTCCACGGACTTTGATTCTGGCTGGGAATGTGGCATCTTTGTGAACATAAGGACAAACTTCAGTGGAAAATAAGGAGGAAGAGGTAACTCACTCCAGTCCTGTGACATGGAGAACACACAGGTTGCCATGGCCTTGACACGCTTCCACTACTCCTGCCACACACTGCTGGGCCTTGCACGTCCTTTATGGATCACCATTTCCTGTCTGCAGAGTTTCACAGCACTAACAGCAACCAAAATGTAGGGAATAACTTGGTACTGATGTGCGTGTTGATATCCAGATTCCCTGAGAGTCATTTATTGGATTCAGCAGAAGGACCTGATGAATGACAGAATCCCTGGATGGGTCAGGTTGGGAGGAACCACAGTGTGTTATCTGGTGCCACCCCCCTGCTCCAGCAGGGTCACCCCAGAGCACATGGCACAGGATTGTGTCCAGACATCTCTGGAATATCCCCAGTCAGGGAGACTCCACACCCTCTCTGGGCAATCTGTTCAGTGCTCGGTCACTGCACAGCAAAGAAGTTCTTCCTCATGTCCAGCTGGAACTTGCTGGGCATCAGTTCCTGCCCGTGGCCTCTTGTTGGAGAGCCTGGTCCATCCTCTTGACACCCGCCCTTCAGATATTTATACCCATTAATTAGGTCCCCTCTCAGCCACTTGCTTCACTCTGTTCACCCTCAGTCCTCTGAAGATTCTCTGCAATGCTACTGATCCCTTGCAACCCTTCCCCACTCAGACCATGCTCCTTTCACTTGCAGTTGTGTCAGCCCTACCTGGACTTTTTCCTTGACTCACCATGTGCCAGGATCCTCCCTCCCTCCCCTTTCAGCCACTTGGAGTGCCAGACATTCCCTGATCTTGCGTGTTTGCCTCCTCGCCCTGGTCCTACTCTGCTACTGCTGCAGAACGGAGAGATCTTAAAGCAGCAAAACTAAACGGTGGCTTTTGTGAGATGTGCTGGGAAGAAGGAGTAAATTCTGAATCATGAGAAATTTGAGATATAGAAGGCATTTTCCTCACAGGCCCAGGGACTGGGGAAAGACTTGAACTCTGTAAGTTTTGGACAGAAGAGGAACCAGTTGTGTTTCCTAAACGTTGTGGTGAACTAAGCTGGACAACAGACTTGGAAAGAGGTGTACAATTTTCCTGTGGGATGGAGGGAGGAGGCAGGCCAGGACTGTCTGATATAAGACTGGTCTGGCCAACATTCAGATGGAGGGTGGGAGGTGCTACATTCCTGGTTTAGTTTTCACTGCCCCCCACCCTGGTTCTGGTTTTGCTCTTGGTAGTGAAAACCCTGGGCACTTCCTCTGGCAATACTGGGCAATACAATCATGGTGTGAGCAGTAGGCCAAGCTTTTTGCCCTTTTGGGCTGAGAAACGGAGCTCATGTTGCAGGATGTGGGTTTACCAAGGATAAAGCATGTTTCTACAGCACTGGGTGTCCCAGAACCCACATGGCAGCAGAGGCATCATTTTCTCTGTCACTGCCATGTTTGGAAGATCACCAGACCCCAACAACAGGCATCTATCTCTACGTGTTTATTCTGCCAAATTTGAAAACATCACTTCTAAATCTCTTCCCAAGCTGAAACATCTCCTTCCCATTTTTTTTTCGCTGTGTTTCCTCCCTCCCCTAAGTCTAATCAAAGGGTAAACCTCTAAAAGTAGTCAGATGCAATACAGTCTAATCATCATTACTGTGTTAGAAAGTTCATGGCACGGAAGGCTTTGAGTAGCCAGCTTGGTGGTATTTATTAGGATTTAAGAGCTTACTATAATTATCATGTCCAGTAACTGCCTGGATTGATGTGTCAGGGGAGAAAGAAAGGAAGCTAGAGGCATGTCTTGTCAGGGTGTGTACAGGATCAATGAATGGCTGGATGGACAGATAAGGGTGGATAAATATTTACTCTTTCATGCTTTTTTACATTTTCCCAGCCAGCTATCCCTGTCCCTCTGACACGTCTTGCAACAGTTCCCACAAAGGCTAGGCCTACCTGTAGACCGAAATAATGAGCAGATGTGATTTCGTCCAGCCTTCGTGACCTTCATTTTTCAGTGCCTACACACCTCCAGAAAGCCAAGTTTTCCCTAAGATTGTCTTTCTTTCACCATAAAAATTCTGCCCTAGCAGGTGAGCTCATGGCACATGGATGGAAATCACTGGTAACAGCACATTTTAGATGACTCTGGAGGCTTGTAGGCAGAGAAAAGTTAGAGCAGACAGCCACCAATGCACCTTCCTCTCTGTAAGCTTCATAACCTTGCCAGGGTCTCTTCCCATCCATCCCAGTGGGCTGCACCTATCTTTTTGGCCCTTGCTATGGTACAAATGTCTTTATTGGTCTATTTTAAAAACCATGGAGAAATCTGAAATCTCCTAGGTTTTGGGGTCTTCATCACAATCTGAGGCAAAATTCCCATCTTATCATCCTACTATTTCCAGTCGGGTGCTTTTTTTTCCTTCTCTCTTTTTTTTCTTTTTTTTTTTTTTCTTTTTTTGCCCTAGTGAAAGAAAATTTTTAAAAAAGGTTTGTTTTAATTAATCTCTTCATAAGGCAACTTTGCTGCCCTGAGGTCCAGGCTGAAGTAATTTTCAGGATGATGGAGTCACATCATTTGGTGAATGAAGCTACCATTACTAATGTAGCACTTCTGAAGTGTAAAATGGATTTTAAACTAATGGGAAGCACAGTAATAAATGTCCCACATACATTCATGCCCACACTGGATTCTTCTTGCAGAAATCTCCCTTCTCTCAGTCTATGAAAGAGGGGAAAAGGGATTTTGATATTTTTGGGTCCAAAGAGGTCTGAAGACTAGACACATTTTTTTTTTTTTTTTAATTTTATCTGGGGTTTCTGTTGAGCTCTTGAATATTTCATATTCTTCATGATTTATGGCAGGGCTTCCCCATCTGCCTTTCACTTCTGCCCTGGGATCCTCCCTGTAGTTTGTCTTAGGGGAGCCTGGCTGCCACAGCCGCCTGTGATGAGATTAGTCACAGTAATGCTGCAGAGTTAAGCTCCTTACACTCGAGCCTGGGAGAGCTGGTAATATTATCCAAAGAGCAAAAGGCTAAGGCCATGTCTGGCCTGGCCTGTATTGTTTTATTCAAATTATGGCTTGAGGTGGTGGCAGGCAGTTGTATTTTTACCCANCCTGGCTGCCACAGCCGCCTGTGATGAGATTAGTCACAGTAATGCTGCAGAGTTAAGCTCCTTACACTCGAGCCTGGGAGAGCTGGTAATATTATCCAAAGAGCAAAAGGCTAAGGCCATGTCTGGCCTGTATTGTTTTATTCAAATTATGGCTTGAGGTGGTGGCAGGCAGTTGTATTTTTACCCACTGAAAACACTTTCCCAGGATCATAGATTGGTTTGAAGGGACCTTAAAGGACATCCAGTTCCAACCTCCCTAATATGGGCAGGGACTATCCCAGGTTGCTCAGAGCCCCATCCAACCTGGCCTTGGACACTTCCAGGGATGGGGCAGGCACAGCTTCTCTGGGCAACCTGTGCCAGGGCCTCCCCACCCTCACAGGGAAGAATTTCTTCCTAATATCCAATCTAAACATCCTCTCTTTCAGTTTGAAGCCATTGCCCCTTGTCCTGTCATTCCATGCCCTTGTAAGAAGTCCCTCTTCAGTTTTTCTCTCCCAGTAAACCCATATGAATTTTCTGCAGTTACTATCTTCACCACTTGTGTGTCATCCCATAGGGGTGCTGTGAATTGTTCTGTAAATTAAAGTATGTTATTTTGGCTATGACTGCATAAACATTATTTGATGCATTTTGTAATCCTCTCTTAAGTGGGATGCCCTGGCTAGCCTTTCATTTTGTGATCCCATGAAAATGTGGCTTGACTAGTACCCTGCTTGGGCACAGAGTCCTGAATCCTATCATTTCATGTCTATCCATCATGTTTCATACACCCCTAGAACAGTGATACGAATAAGTTTCTTGGAGAGGGGCTCCTCATCAGGAACTGTAGTAACAAGACAGGGGGCAATGGCTTCAAACTGACAGAGAACAGGTTTAGATTGGGTATTGGGAAGAAATTTTTTACTGGAGGCCCTGGCACAGGTTGCCCAGAGAAGCTGTGGCTGCCCCATCCCTGGAAGTGTCCAAGGCCAGGTTGGATGGGGCTCTGAGCAACCTGGGCTAGTGGGAGGTGTCCCTGCCCATGGCAGGGGCTTGGAATCTTTAAGATCCCTTCCAACCCAAACCATTCTATGATTCTGTGACTTCAGTGCCTTTGCACGGTCAGTTTGCAGTTCCTACTTAGTCTGTGACTTTGGCCTGTCTGCCTCAGTCACTGTAGGATCTTTGAAAAATAACCCCACACAAAACAAATGAGGGTCATCTCTGAATGCAAAGTTCTGATGGCTGGAGATAATTGTGTCTGATGGTATAGAGGACCTCTGCATCCACCCCTCAGAAGACATCCCAGTAGTCATCTCATCTCTTAGTCATTATTAAATGCTTTCCAAACATTTGCTTTTGGTTTGTTTTCCCCAGAGAACTTACTGAGTTCATGAAGAATGTCGCTGGACTTTCATCCTCCCCCTGCCAACATGTCTTCGTGGTCTTTATCCAGGTTTGTGTTGCAGAACTAAGAGTCCTGATTAACGGTGTGTAGATCAGGGACTGGGTTAGGGTTATATGGGGAAAATATGGACTGCACCTACCCCACCAAGACTCTCCAGAGGCTGGAGCAAGCAACACTGCAGCTTTTTCATTGTGATGGGGAGAGGTTGGTCCAAGATGAAGCAGGACAAGAAATAAAGTCTGTGCTTTACTGATGTGTCCTCCTGCTATCATGTCCTCACATCCCCATTATTTACAGCTCAGAGCAAGCACAGTGCACTTAATCCATTTTCTCCAGAGCCTCCTTTCACTGTTCACATTTCATTTAAGGTGGTAAATTGAAATGTTGGTAAATTTGAATCCTGGGGTTGCTTTTGGTTGTTGCCCAGAGTTCATGTAGGCCTGGCAATGAAGTGACTGAGTTATCAGTTATGTAGAAATATCTTGAGTCATGTTGGCTTGAAATGTGCTGATAGCCATGATACTCGTTTAGCACAACAAATGTTGACTAGGAAGAGGTAACACCGTGAAGCAAATAAGCCTGAAAGTTTGAAATCATATTTTGACACATGGCGTCTACTTGGGAAAGTCACAGAGAGAAAACGTAACTTATCAAAATACTACTCTGTGTTGCAGGGACAACTGAGTTTTAGGGCACTGAACTTTGCACCCCTGCTCTCGGTGGACAGGACAGTTCAAACGAAGAGCTTGTGCGAAAGAATGTTTTACTGTTTCCACATCCATCTCTGTACATTGGCATCGTGTATACACATCCCCAAAGGACAGCCCTGCACTCCAAAGCACGCAGTCAGCACGAACTGCTTCTGACAGGGAAGCTACTTCCCAGCTTTACCTTTAACAGCTAATATTTTAAAGTCAGCTTCATTTAAGCCTGAAAAATACACGGAGCAGGTTTGAGGAAAACAGACTCAGAAGCACAACATTTTAATGTGGTTATTTTCACTTTGGGGTGCGCTTTGCATGGCAAGGTTTTGGGAGAAGGGGCCTATAGGGGCTTTTAAAGACAGAATTTCAGCATCTGGAAGCCAACAAATATTTAGGAAAATACCTATCTTGCAAGAATCCCAAGTATCTGAACTGTGTCAAACTTTGATGCACTGAATTGATGTATCTTTAGAATTAGTCATCACATTTCTGTCCATACTTCGCTGTTTTCATGGAGTCTTGTCTCAGACTCTGTTACCAAAGCCTGGTATCCTGTAATTTTCAATTTATCTATAACCAGATGGCCAGTGCTTGTGTTCACCCATGCAGAGACTGCCATGTCCATCACTTTCTTGCAGCTCAGGAAAATAAAATGTTTTTTGACTCTGGAAGCGTTGGAGGGTCTAATTGCTGGGCTTTGAAATATGTCTCCAGCTGTCCACCCCGAATTCCTGCTGTCTCTTCACCCACAGTAAGAGCAGCAGAGGAAAAGAGTCTTTCCTTATCTTCTCAGGTTTGTACTCCAAGGCATCAACTTAAACTACATCAGTTCAGCTAAGGTGGGTCAGTTTGCCCTGGGTACACACTTCTGCCTGCTATTGCTGCTGCACAGACTTGCACAGGCACCACAACCCTGATTTACACGAGTCAAAACTCCAGCACAGCTCAGCAAAAATATTGCAGAGCTTCTATATGAGTCCCATCACGCTGGGAGAAGTACTTCAGACTGCAAGTGGCTTGAGTTTTCTGTGTATTTTGAAACATAAAATGGTCCCTTGGACTTAGCTGAAATAGCTTGAATGGTCTTTTTTTGTTGTTGATGTTTTCAAGTCAAACCAAAAATTCCTTATGGATGCTTCACAAACATACAGCAGCATATATAGTAATTAGCATATTGCTGATCTGTAATGATTAAATTGAAGATCCTGGCACAAGAAGATGAAACACATTTTAGCTCTGACGTTTTCATGCCCCTTTTTCTCTGTTGTTTGTTTGTTTTGAATGAATATTTATTTTACACGCTGAAACAATGCTATCTCCTGTCTAATTTGATATACAATGTAGTGTTGCATTTATTGTACGTGGTAGCAGAAATGCTGTTTGCTTTGAAAACTGTGTTGAACTCCCTGAAAAAGGATGATTCTAAAGAAGTCAGAATGTCCAGCTTCACGCAACAGATCTCCTCGTTCGATTGCATTAAGAAAAGGGGGAAGCTGAAATTTGCAACACCTTCAAAGTGAATCGTCAAGCCTGGAAAATATCAACACAAACCTTCGCCTTAAAAATATAAAGGGGGTTGCCAAAGTCCCCAAATGGCTTTAATGCAGTTGTAATGGGACCTGTTCCACAGGCTGAAAACTGGTTTAACGCTGCCACTGCAGAGCTGCCTTTGCTCCCTGCCAGTGCCAGAGGGAGTGGACATGAAGCCTCTCCTCCAGAAACTGCTACCAAGTGAGCATGGCTGGAGCACTGTGGGACTTGAGAATTTCCCAGTCAGACCAAATACACATTAGAAACTCAAACTACAGAATAAAAACAGCACAGGAAAATCCAGGTTTCTGCGACTTGGGATGCATCCTTATTTTGCACTCTATCTTTTAGTCCTTCTGACCTGCCTGCTGCTGGAGGCTGCCCCTTGAGATTGTATTCTAACTTCCTGACCCTTTTTTTCACCCTTCTTGCATCCTCAGTGAGGAGCAGGTCCACCAGAAGCCATAGCTCTGCACCGCACTAGGAGCTTGAATCCAGCTTTTCAGCTCCCTCCTGCCAAAGGCCAAAGGTAGAAGAGCAGGAACAGGGACCTCTGTGAAATCCTTCATGTCCTGGAAAGGGAGATATCATCCAGAAGTGTCCATCCCTATTTATTTTCAAGGAACCCTAGAGTACCCATTTCTAAGACGGATTCAGAGTTTCACAAGGAAAGGAAGGCTGTGCTTGTATTTATGAAGTTTGGTCTGTTATTTTTAAGATACTCGGTGGCCCACAGAAAATGTTACTCAGTTCCAAAAGGCAAAAATGGAAAATTCTCTCTTCAGAAAATATGAATTTTAACTCAGTGGGGGCCTGAGCATCATTTAAGTGGTTAAAAACACTGAGGGGGAATAAGAAATAAAATCCTGGTTGATACTTTTAATGGAACTAACTCTACCTACAGGTATCTTGCTGTGATATCTGGTTCCCCGTTTGAATTTGCTTTTGTTTTTGCCATGGCTGAAATGTTCAATTAAGAAACTAAAAAGTTTACTAAAAACTAAAGTTTTTAATTCCACAAGACCATGTGCAGCCGCTCAGCAGAAGTCAGGCTGATGCTGAGACACAATGCAATGAAAGTGGGTGGAAAGAGGAGATATAAAAGGTACAATGCCAAGAAAATGTTCCATTTAAATACTGCATTGAGGGCACTCTCTGCCCCTCCCCTGTCAAGAGCATGGGAAAATACAAGCTGTTTAAGAATCAGGGGTTGGAATTTTAGCTAACTCTAGATTATCTTTAGGACTATGTCAATCCTTTCAGGGCCAGCTGCACCCTGAACCGAGACTTCTTCATTTGCTTATTCCTTAGTTATTGGAATCAATGTGCTCATATTGCTGAGAGCCCCACAACAGGAGAGAACTTGCCACAGATCATCTGCCAAGTGGGTTTCTTTTTTTTTTTTTTTTTTTTTTTCCCCACTCTTTTTCTGCTGTTTCATGGTAGGATGCAGATGATGGAAAAATGAACTGGCTCATCTTGGCAGCGGGCAGCACTGCATTGCCATCTGCTGCAAAGCCAAAGGTGCTCCAGCACGGGTGAGGAAATTCTAGGAGAGGACTTACGACAGGTGTTGAAGGAAAGGAGGGCTGCAGTGGGACTTTCAAGCACTGGATCACCACTTCTTGCTAAATAACCAAATGCAATAAGCCTCCTGTCACAGGAGATGCCTCTGGTTTATAAATGCATCCTCTGCTGGTGGGGAGCTCCATTTCCTCTCAGCAGGGACAGAAAGCTGGGAGGTTCTGCCACAGCTGGGGGACCATCCAGTAGCAAAAGAGAACAGCACAGTAGGGGAAGGATAGTACAATAGGATCTAGGAAAGATTTCTTTTCTTAAATGATCAAAGTTGGACAGAGCCAGAGGTCACACTCCATTAGGAACAAACAGTAATATCAGCCCTTCTCCAGCTCTCCAGCTTTGCAGAGTGTCAAGATGGAGATATTTGTACTCTTCTACCCGCACAGGATGAGGGTCACCAGAGTTAGATATTGCATGGACATGCAAACTCTTGCTCCAGGGAGACTCCAGTCTGCACAGAAAAGACAAGAGAAAAGCTGGGAAGAGAAAAGAAAGTGTCTGGACCAAGGTAACACTGCTGCTGAGGGTCAGAGGTGGGGAGCAGGATTTTAGCACTAATATCAAACATGGAGAACTTTATCAGGGCTTCAGGGTCTAGCACTTTATCCTGTCAGTCTCAAGGACCACACTGTGTCTCTTACACAGAAGAGTAGTGAGTCTGTGAGCTTGTACTTCTACACCCACTTTTGGATTTATTCTGTGGATGAAAAAAAGATTGCCCTGTCCAGAGTTTGTTTCTGATACTTTTTCATTACCAGTTTTTCTCTCAATGTGTTTGGATTGCACAGAACCATAGAACAGGCTGGGTTTGAAGGGACATTAGAGATCATCCAGTTCCAATGCCCTGCCATGGGCAGGAACACCTTCCACTAGCCCAGGTTGCTCAGAGCCCCATCCAACCTGGCCTTGGACACTCCCAGGGAAGGGGCATCCACAGCTTCTCTGGGCAACCTATGCCAGGGCCTCCCCCCCCCCACAGGGAAGAATTTCTTCTCAATATCCAATCTAAACCTGCTCTCTGTCAGTGTGAAGCCATTGCCCCTTGTCCTGTCTCTCCAGGCCCTTGGAAATCGTCTCTCTCCATCTTTTTTGTGGGCTCCTCTCAGGTGCTGGAAGTTCCCAACTAGGTTACCTCAAAGCTTCTCTTCTCCAGACTGAACAGAAGAATCATCACTTAGTTGAGTTTTCTAAGGAAAAAAAATAAAAAAAAGAGTGGTTTACGAAATCAAGGCATTTCAGGATACTCACAGTGCTCAAATATCATACCACAGCCATAACCACAGCTACCCCACTGAACCAGAGCCAGATTTAGTCCTGGCTGGGCTGCAAGGTCACCTGCAATAGGGCTCCAGGAACACTCCTTAACAGCAACGTTAGACTGCAGTAATGGGGCTTGTAATTTACAGCAGCGACTTAGAGCTGAGGCTGCTTTGAGGCCGGTGAACAGTTGCAAGCTCTCGGTAGGTTGCCTGGATTAGTTGCAGGGGCTGCCCCAGCCCAGGTGCAGCACCTTGGACTTGGTCTTGTTAAACCTCAAGACCTGACTTCTGTTCCCCTGCTGATTAAGCTGTTACCAAAATCAGGATGCAATGTTCAAGTCAGATGTACATTCTTCAGGTATTTCCTTTTTCCCTTTAAGAAAGGAGAAATGAAGGTGTCAGTCCCCCTATTTTCTATGAAGAAATTCTCAGAGCTCGTGGCCCCAGCAAGTGGGGGGTGTGCATGTTTATTCTCTTTTATTGAAACATTCTTATACATCAAAGTGGCTCAGGCACAAAGAGAAATAAAAGCCATAAACCTAAATTCACCTTTATAAGCTTATACAATATCTTAAGGAGTGTCATTTGACAGAATTATAGATCCGAATAATCTCCTTTCCGCTGCATTCTGCAGAACTGAGCTGTGATAGATGCAAGAGTCACTGCCAAAGGACCTGGGAAAAAAATATGCAAGAGGAACAACAACAGATCACCACGACGATGCATAAGCCAGAAAGCCAAGCAAAATAAATGCCCACACGGTGTGCAAAAGGTATCTGAAGCCATCTTTCGCAGTTTGGTTGTTACCTTCAAATGCAGCAACATTTAGACACTATCTCTTACTGATTTCAGCACATATTCCAATTGGACATTTTCTCTGAAAACAAACAAAAACAAACAGGTATTTTTCTATCCTTTTTTTTTCCTCTTTTTTTTTTTTTTAATATTTTATTTCTTCCAGAAGCCAGAATGTTTGTCATGGTCTATCAGATCAATGAACTGTCAGAAGAGACCTCCTGCCCGTATTCCTGGCTTGTGCCTGATGCAAAGCTCCTCCTTGACTCACTTTCCCAGCCAGATATGTAATGATGCCGGTAAGAGACATACATTACTTCCAGAATCCCGTGGGGAATCAGTGCACGCCATAAACCGTGAGTTTTGATTATCAGTATGTCAGATGTTAAAGCTACAGCTGCAGCAGTCAGACAGAGCGTCAGCCAGGCCTTCCTGAGCACAGCAGCATCACTCCACTGGTGTGACCCACTGCAGAATTTCCCGTGGCTCAGCTGCCTCTATGGTGGGTAAGGATCGTTCTTGTGCAGAGAACACGCACAGGGGTTATGAATCACTTGAACATCCTTTAAATCCTCAAAGCAGGGATTAAGTAGGACTTAAGAGGAACATATGACTGGTGCTTGTCCTCAATAAAGTGGTGACTTTCATATGATGTGAAGAAGCAGCTCCTTTGATTGTTCTGTGTTTACTTGGTGTTAATGTAACTGGGTGACTTTGTTGTTCCCCTGGCTGGAATGACGGAGCAGCCTGGTCTGCTTGTACAGCCCTCTTCCAAAGCAGGATTCCACACCCAAATGGGCCCTCCAGCCCCTGCTGTAGTAACATCTGAGAGTATTCTGATTAACTGAATACTCCAAGTTACAATTCACAGATCTTTTGTGCTGCTGGCTGGATAAGTGGAGCTCTTTGCCAGGGTGGATCACTTGGCAAAGCGCATCTTTGCGCAAGTGAATTTGATTTCTGTACCACTTCCTCCTTAATGAGGATTCTCCTTTATCTCCTTCAGCTGATTGTTTCCTCTGATTTTGCAGCACGGAGGTCAGAGTTCTGCTCCACTCTCTGATTCTCCAGCTGGTAGCAATCCAACGAGACGTGCACTCACAAGTGCCCCTGTGTTAAAGGGTGACTTTTAAAATAAAGTTAACTCTGAATATTTACAACTGTGGATAATCTGATCTATGATAAATTTAATAAATTTCAGTGACCAGTTAAACAGGGATTTGGTTTGTGTTGAAATACTTTATTTTTACACATTTTCTTTTCTAAATCATTCACCATCTTCAGTTGCTTTATTCAGTTTCAATCTCTGCTCTTTCCCCAGAACACAAGATACTCTAGACACAGTGTTACAGATAAAGGCATCATCTAACATTACAACTTAATGATTATATTTCTATTTCATTTTTATTAATCAAACAAAACGTCATAATTACTTTTCTACTGCTTTGTTGTTGTAGGAAAATGGCCTCATTGAATTACACACAGTGACCTCCTACAGGTCTAGGTAAAATTTTCACGAGGAAACCTGAAATATGTCCACAGAGGTGTAAGTGGTAGTTTGTGAACTCTGTGAAATTGTAAATGAATGGGTAAAATAAATGCATATTCACTCACAGTGGGGGAAGGAGATGGATTTGCCATATATAAAACATGCCAAGACACAGGAGGCCTGTGCCACGTTGGGGAACTGGCTTTGACCAGCAGATTACCTGTTCCAAAGCACACCTTGGGGTGCAGGAGAAGATGATACCCAGTGAGACTGAGTGAGAGCAGCAGTTCGATATTCTGACTCAGATTTGGAGCATCCCAGTGTGTGTCTTGGCCTTCTACAACACACTGTTATTAGCAGAACATTTTGAAGTAGCTGCTGGCAAGTCATTTTGCACTGTGCTGTTATGATTGCCCTGCAACATCCATCTTGCCACACTCACTGCTCTCTGTACCTTGTTGAAAGGCTCTTCCTGGCATGTCTTGCATTAGCAATATGTCTCTCTGCTACACAGTACAATGGGATCATTATCCTGGGATCAGTCCTTAGACACTATTAAAGTCAGAAAATACTGCTGTGAAGTGTTGAATACTAAGTCACCAACTATTGCTCTGAGGCAACGGGACAGAGACAGGAGGTAACGCAGCTGAACGTCCTTTCTCTGCCTCTACATAATGCAAAAGGATTTGAAATGTGGGACAAAAGGGGGGAAAAGCTTTAGAAATTCAAAAGGCAAGCAATTTGTAAATAAATCAGCAAGTTGCCACGTAGGGGGGGAAAGATTTGTCTGAAGTGTAATGGCCCTACTGCAATGTACTCACCAAGCACTCAGTGGCATTTTAAACATCATGGGACTTGATTTTGAGACTTCAAGTGAAAATAAATCACAAAAAGTGGTGCTCAGAACTCAAGAGTGAAGATCTAACAGAGCACTTAAGAAATACAACCAGCAGCAAGCAGACCATTCCCCTCTGCCATAGACAGCACAGAAGAGGGGAGGCTCCAGTCCTCCAGAAAGGGAAGGGGTCGCAACCTTCTTGAGTCCAGAACAGACCCTGGCCCACATATAGAAGTAGGACAAGACACAAAAAAAGCAAGACAGAGTAGCCAGAACAACAGCAGTGCCCAAGGCACAGGAAAGATTGGACACCGATGGCCTGATAGTGTCTGAGGGGTGCCTAGCTGCCTTCGTTTTGGGTAAGACTTAAAATTATTTTGAAGCACTTAAAATCACCTGAGGACAAGGCTTCAGAGCATCTGGGTCTTTCACTTTAACACACAGTAGCCGGCAGTATTTTTGTTTATTCAAGTTCCTTCTTTTTATGTAAATAATTGCTTCTGCTTCGCTTCAGCTGTCTCTCCAGCAGACAACAATCACTCTGGCCAGGCAGGTCAGCAAGCACCCTATTCCTGGCACAGGACATACAACTGCGGCTCTAAATTGGGGCTGTAAGGTAAGTACACATTTGAAACGCACCCTGCTAAGCATTTCTGCCTCTCCTGCACGCTGCTAATAATGCAAGTGGAAGCCCTGCTGCCAAAGCAGCTCCACAAAGCGACCTGCACTGGGAGTTTTCACCACGGAAGGACAACAGTAGGAGGGAGCATTTCCAATCCTGTGCCAGAGACACAGACACTTGAACTACCTGCTCAGCATTTTCTACCCTTGTGTGGTTCTTTCAAGCATTTTGTAGACTTAGAGCTGAGGCTGCAGATCCTGAATCCATCCAAGAGGGATGGAGCCCCTCATTTTAAGGCTTTTGATTTCCCTGAGGCCTTTCAAGTAACCCCCAATTCCCCGTTGGTGTGGCTCCCCTGCACAAGCAGCTTAGTGCTGATGTCCTCTGTGATGTCCTGCACTTGCTTGGTCTTTGCCCAGGTAATGTCAGGACATTTCTCCCAGCTCTGCAGCTCCCTTTGGTTTTCCTTTAGCACTGTCCTGTCACTGTAGCTGTCACCCACGACCCTGCCAGGCTGCAGCTGCTTTCCTTTGGCCTCACCCATGCTGCTACTCTCTGTCTGTCCTCACATCTGCTCCACCCTGAGCAGCAGCCACAAAGGACTGTCTCTTTTCTTCCTTCTTTAGTGTGAGTGCCTTTTTTACTGTAACTGCTACTGAAGCCTGGCTGCTGGACTGCAACCCACCCCCCTCCACAACTTGTCTTCAGTCGATGCACTCCTTGCTCCCTGTTTAGTCTTAGGGAAGAAGCTCTGCTGTGGCCCAGCTTTGGCAGGTAAGGATTCCTTTCCAGAAATTCTTGGTTTTTGCTATCAGTCCCTCCACTGTTTGTGCTGCTAACTTCGTTTGCTCTCGCTCTTCTTCATTTTTGATACCCAGGGCAAGACATCTGGTGCTCAAATCTGGCCTGTTCAGTGCTGAATCGCTTAAATTCTGCTGCAGGATGCTCCGAGCCGTGTCAGAGCAGAGCACGTTAGGCGTGTCATGCTGTGGGAGGGCACTGCTTGCCTCCTGATCAGCCCTTGCCAGAGCTTCCTCCAGAGCCACCTCTCAGAGGGCGGGATGTCCATCTCCTGTCCTTATAGATGGCCATTTGAAAGGCATCTTGGAATGGCAGGAAGATCGCAGCTGATCAGTTTGCCCTGCACAAATGTCATGCTGGGTCACACATTGGTGCCTGGCCAGCTGAACAGTCTGGCTCAAATAAAGCAGCCTCTATCCCTAGGTAGGAAGTTATTCATTTCCTCTTATATCCACAGGGATTAGTGCTTGTCCTGCTTTCAATAAAATCCCATCTTGCACATGTGCACACACAAACACTCAATCCTTTGCCTAGCAGCAAGAGGGGAGATGCCTGTGGTCCCTCTTCCTCCCGGCACAGCCACGCAGGGCACACAAGCCATTTTAATGCCTTTATCATCCCACCCAGACAGCTTTCAGGAGCACTCAGCACTTCCTCAGCTGCTTTCTTTGTGCTGCAGCTCACGCTGCATCTTTGTGCCCTGGCCCAGAGTGACACAATGGGATTGTCCCATCCCCCGGAGGGGCAGTGGCTCCGTGTTTGTCTGACGCCATCCCGGTTGTGCCAGGGCTCCTCCAGTAAGTGCTCCGGGGTGCTGACTTTGCAGCAGGGTGGGTCCAAGCTCTCTGTGGCCCTGCGTGTTCCAGGGGTTTATATCAGTTTGGGACTGGTTCCCTGCATTGGATTGCCTTCGCCCCACCACTCGGGGCCCTGACTGCTGCCAAATTTCGTCTCTGTGTGATAGCTGCATTGGTGATTCTTGTGTCTTGAGAGGTGGGAGGAGAAACAAGAAGAATCTAGTGGTTTTATCTTTTTATCTTCTCCATGAACCACTAGAAATCCTTCACCACTTTTGCTCTGAACATTTCAGGTGCTGGAGCATTTCTTGAGATGCTGGACTGAGTCCAGAGAAGGGCAGTGGAGCTAGGGAAAGGTCTGGAGCAGAAGTCCTGTGAGAGGCAGCTGAGAGTGTTTGGTTTGGAGAAAAGAAGGCTCAGGGGACACCTTGTTGCTCTCTACAACTCCCTGGCAGGAGGTTGTAGCCAGGTGGGGGTCGGTCTCTTCTCCCAGGAAACAAGTGACAGGACGAGAGGAAATGGCCTCAAACTGTGTCAGGAGAGGTTGAAGTTAGACATTGGTAAGAATTTCTTCACAGAAAAGGTGGTCAGGCATTGGAAGCGCCTGCCCAAGGAGGTGATGGAGTCCCCATCCCTGGAGGTGTTCAAGACAGGACTGGACATGGCACTCAGTGCTCTGGTCTCGTGGACAAGGTGGTGACAGGTCACAGGTTGGACTTGATAATCTTGGAGATCTTTTGCAACCTTAATGATTCTGTGATTCTCTGATTTCCTTAGTGGGTCTAAGGTTTTTCAGCTATAATTGGAAGCACTCAAAAGTTCATAGACATTCAGGACCCTGTTCTCTGCAAGCTTCAGCGTATCTGCATACAGGCTGATCTGCTGTTCTCAGCATCTCCTTGGGGCCACTCACAGTCTGGAATCATGGCTGGGGCTCCCTCTTCTTCAGCACTTTCAGTTACAGTAGAAACTGTCATCAGCCACCACCTTGGTGCCTTGGGAGTCCCTCCACTGCATGTCTTAGTTTCTGCTGGGGACACTGTAATCGTGATCGTGACCCCAGCACTCGCGTGCTGTCAGGTGTGATAACGATGATTGTGAATCCAGTTCAAGATCCTGTCCTGACTCATAAGAAACACTGGATGAATTTGACACATCAAACTGAGCCTGACTTCTGTTGCTGCCAAAGACTGGTGACTCCTCTCCAATCCTGTAGACACTGGTTTGCCATCAGTGTAGGTTCTCATTTTATGCAGATACTTGTAGTTTTTGTTTTTCCACTGCCACTGATGTATTCTCTGCTCCTTTATCTGTAGGTCCCTTGCCATCTCTCCTTTTACAAAGTTTTCCCTCGGTAACACTGAGAGTGCCAACAGCCTTTCATGTTCCGGCAGCCCGAAGTTCAGGTCTGTAGTCAGCCTTTTGAAGTAGGCTTCAGCCTCCCTAAACGATGAGGCAACACTTTTTTTTGGAAGGCTAAACAGGGGCCATGGGGGACTTGTCCCTCTGCTCCCTCAGACTGAAGCTGTCCTGGTGGTGTACTGCACTTACCACACGACTTGCTTAGCAATGGATGGTCCTTCTGAGTGTCCTTTGTCGTAAGACCGAGTGATAACGTGCCATATTTCATGGCAACCTACCGAGAGCTTGCAACTGTTCACCGGCCTCAAAGTAGCCTCAGCTCTAAGTCGCTGCTGTAAATTACAAGCCCCATTACTGCAGTCTAACGTTGCTGTTAAGGAGTGTTCCTGGAGCCCTATTGCAGGTGACCTTGCAGCCCAGCCAGGACTAAATCTGGCTCTGGTTCAGTGGGGTAGCTGTGGTTATGGCTGTGGTATGATATTTGAGCACTGTGAGTATCCTGAAATGCCTTGATTTCGTAAACCACTCTTTTTTTTTTCCCTTAGAAAACTCAACTAAGTGATGATTCTTCTGTTCAGTCTGGAGAAGAGAAGGCTTTGGGATGATCTAGTTGGGAACTTCCAGCACCTGAGAGGAGCCAACAAGAAAGAAGGAGAGAGACTATTTCCAGGGGTCTGGAGTGACAGGACAAGGGGGAATGGCTTCAAACTGACAGAGAGCAGGTTTAGATTGGATATTGAGAAAAAATTCTTCCCTGTGAGGGTGGGGAGGCCCTGGCACAGGTTGCCCAGAGAAGCTGTGGCTGCCCCATCCCTGGAAGTGTTCCAGGCCAGGTTGGATGGGGCTCTGAGCAACCTGGGCTAGTGGAAGGTGTCCCTGCCCATGGCAGAGGGGTTGGCACAAGATAATCTCTAGTGTCCCTTCTAACCCACGTCATTTGTGATTCTATGATTCTTCACCACTCTGTCTTTAGCCTCAAGGTTGGGTTTTCACAATAATACTTGTTGTTTTGCAAGGACCACCAGTTTCTGATTCATTCCTGGGCAGTTCAAGTAGAAAAGCCCTCTGAGAGGGGGGTTTTCTTTAGATGTGTGTCAACGTCTTTCTTACAAGCTGGAATCATCCTGCAAATGAACTCACACAGGAGAAACTTCAGAGCTCCCAGAGTTGACTTCTTAGTTTGTGTATGACAAGGACCCACTGCCAGAACTGGTTCTTGGTTTTGCAGGAGTGTACTTGCTCTGGTGGTGTTCTGTCCTCCTCAGGCGTCCCCTTCTCTGACAGCAGTGCCTCATGTGACACTGGCTCTCAGTGACACGGGGAAGGGTCACTCCCTGGTCTCTGTACTCCGTGGCCACAGCAGCATTCATGGACAGAGTTTTTGCTCCAGTGCTTTTATAAGATCTTGCACTCAGTAATTGAGTCATGGGAAGCCAAAAGTGAGTACTGTTAAGAAAGAAGTCATGTGTATCTAGTACCTGAATATGCTCAGGTAACCACAGAAAAAAGAGGCCCTTGCTAATTAATTCAGGACTTATCCAAATGCTCTCCAAGTGTGCAAACTGGGAAGCAGAAATCATTATCCAGTGACTTGGTGCACAGGTCTCTTCCTTGCAGAGGCCAGACCAACCTGCTTGAGCAGGGGGTTCTCTCAGTAGCAAGCAGCCAGCTGGACAACCCCCTGGGAAAGGAAATCTAGGACCAGGGATAGAGGTCAGAGAAGAAGGAAGTGATATGAAACCCATGAAAAGGCTGTTGCTAAGTATTTCTAATTACAACTCATGTACAGTTGTGTTCCTCGTATGGGTACAGGTCCACAAGAGTTCGGTGTTTTCTGTAGTGTAGCTTGGGCACTGTGGGGTGGATAAGCAGTCTGCCTTCCATTTAATGTGATTACACATGAGGAAGACATAAGAAGGCTCGACCCTGTCCTAATACAGCACATTTTCTGTCCTTCCCTGCCCAGCCATCCTGGCACTGCCCCATTTTGCCCCTTTTCCAGCCCCACTGATGTGGGATATCAAGCAGTAAGGCAGTGGCATCTTTTCTGTCCAGGCTGATCCTACAGCAAAACAGTCCTATGGGTGAGGGCAGTTTCTGCTTCTTTCTTTACAGGGATGACTTCCAAGCTCTCCCATTCCCTCTGTGTAGCAACAGGACTGGGTCTACTCCTTGCCTCTTTCCATCACAGAGGGCCCGTATTTAAGGCTCTAAAAAAGAGCAGGATAAACAATGAAATGATATGACAAGAGGGAACAAAAGTCATTGTCATCTCCCATGAGCTATCAGTATGCTTTGAAGCATGAGATTTGATTATCCCAGTCATAACAATGCCTAATAATACTGAAGGATAGCAGCAAGGCTCATAAATCAGTGTTAAAAGATTAAAACCTTTTAAAAGATCCTTTGTACCCCCAAGGAATAAAATCCAGCTGTCAACAGCACAAGCTCACCTTTGGTTCTGTCTGTTGACTCTTTCCACGTCATCAGCCATAACAGATGACAGAGATCCTGCAAGGCAAATTTAGACCAAAACATCTCACTTCATCCTCTGCCTCCAAGGCCATTAAATTATGTCTGTGGTGACACCTGCACAGCTCATTTGTGGGTTTAGGTGGCTCTAAACGGAGCTATAATGTTACTAGGTTGTTTTCCAGGCTTAGATGAGTTGGGATTACAACGCCTATGAAGATCCACAGTGTTCAAACAACCAGAACACCCCTTGCCACTTTGGATTTTCTCTTCCTGGTGAGGAAATTTAGCACACTGAGAGGGTCACTCCTGACACCTGCATGAATGATGTCATGCTGGGAAATCCCCTCTGCTTCTGCCTCTTTTGACTTCAATCAGGAGTTTCCAGGTCCCCTGGTGACAGTGTTTAAAGCCTATTTCACTGTGTAGAGCACATGGTTATTTTTTAATCCAGTTTCAGATTTGTGGTCACTCAATACAATTTCTTTCCTGTAATCCTTACAACACACAAGGGCTTCCAATCAACTCGATCCTTTCCCTCTAAAAAAAAATAAATAAATTTGGTTCTTTGTCGTGGGGGGAAATCTTTCACTTGGCAGACTGAAACATGGGAAACCGCAGCTTTCTCTGCAAGGCAAGACTCTGAACTCACAGAAGCAGCTCTGCTTTTGCTGTGCTGACCTACCTCTGACACGAGGAGTCTATCACTTCTGGTTGCCCGTGAAAAGTTACATCAGCAGCCATCAGAGATGGCAGTGAAGCTCCTCAACCTGTGCAACTCAGAACGCCTGCTGCCTCCCCATCTGCTTGTGCTCATCCACACTAGCACCCCAGGCTGGAAGCACTTTCCATGGGGGAGCTCAAGTGGAAGAGTATCTCCCAGCAAGGGATAACGCCATTTATGTTGTATCACCACACGAAGATGGGCTTTTTTTGCTTTTTTTTTCCTTTTTTTTTTTTTTTTTTTTTTTTTGCAGTTTCCCTATGAAAAATCTCGTTCCTGAAGAGGGTTTCTCAGTTTGACTCTTTGGGGAGGTCACACATTCACCTGCTGTTGGCCGTTTTCCCCCATATAGAAGGTAGGAAATAGCAGCCTGATTTCAAATTTGGCAGCAAGTTGGATTCTCCTTCCATTCCTCAACATTTTATTCAAGCTACTTAGCACTGTAAAGTGTAACATATGACCTCCTTGCATGCCCTAGTTATATTGCTCATTATTCTGTGCAGTTTAACAAGATTTTCAGTGACCCCATGGCTAATAGCCCACTATTCTTAGAAAGATCCTTACCTTCCAGCACAACTGCTTGTCAGTAATGTTAGTTGGACTGCAAGGAGTAATCACTGAGTTCAAAGCTACTCAAAAAGAGGAAGGGGGAGAGCAATATCCCAATTTGTCCTTCTGCTACCCTGTAATGTAAAAACAAAGGGTGCTACTACTACTTTTTTTTTCCCATTCTGCTACTGGTGTACACGTTGCTTCCAGTGAGGATTTGGGTTCTGCTGTGCTAAGGCAGCTCTCAGAAACAAGCAGCCTAAGGAGCTGTGACAGGCAAAGGAAGCACTTTTAGTCCTGTTTTCCAGATATAAAAGCAGAACATATAGACTTGCCTGCAACCAGGCAGGAAACCAAGGGCAGAGCAGCACCGTGAACTCAGGCCTCTGATGGTCAGATCTGCATTTTCATCACACTCCTGAGCATCCCTGTTTGTCTTTGAACTCGTCCAGGGCGATATAACACTGCACCAAGAGGCGGGTGAGTGCTCGCTCACAGAGCTCCCTGTGCAAAGCAGCTCCGAATGCAGAGCTCTCTCGGAATACTTTGCAGTCAGCTCCGTGCAGCATGTCATCCAGGCATGGAATTCACTGCCATAAGAGGATGTTGAGTCAAAGGGTGTAACTGAGTTTCTTGAAGGGTTGAAAAACAGCCTGGTTAGCTTAGGCGACGGGACTGCCTTTCTCTTTTTTTTTTGGTTTTTTTTTTTTTTTCGGGGAGGGAGGGGTTCATTTTATACGGGGTTTAGGGGTGCTGTGTCCAAGACTGGGTGCTGATGTGGAGCTGCTGAACTGCCAGACAGAAAAATACTGATTGTGGTTTGTTTTTGGGTTTTTTTTCCCCCGCTAGTCTCTCTCTTTTTATTTAGCGTTTTGATTGTTTTGCCCAGGAGTGGCAGAAAGAGACTTTTCCCTTGCTCAGAACTTCACCAGAAGTTTCTCACAAAACTTTCAGCATATGTGACACTCACTGAAAAAAACACCCCAAGACAACGGCAACAACAAAACCAAAACAAAAAACCCCAAACAAACAAACAAATCCACAAAAAACCCCCCAAAAACAAAAAACCACCAAAAACCCCAAACAAATAAAAAACCCCCACCAAAACTCCCAAAAAACCGAACCTGTCAGGCTAGACAGAAAATCCGTTTGCTTCTCTGCACTTATGTTTCCACAGAGCTGGTGAATGCAGCATGCAAAGTAGCTGAGATTGCAGCACTGTTATGTCTAGAGGATTTTAGAATGGTTTTTACCCTAGAGGAAAAACAAAACAAAACAAAATAAAACACAACCATGAAACCAAAACATCATCAAAAAAAACTCTCATCCCAAAACAACAAAACATGGGGAAGGGAAGAAGAGACAGAAACTGCCTGTGAGGTCAGGTGATTAAGTATTTTTGGACTGCCAAGGTGGTGATCTTAAGTGAAGATAATGTATTATGCAGTGGAAAGCTAATGAGACCAGGTCTGTTAAACATGGACTTGGTGTTACTTAGCTCTGGAGTGCTTCAAATTACACAGGCCCAGGTTGTATTTGATCACTGCTCCCGCCCTGACAAAGTGAGCAGCAGGCTTTTATATAATGTAAGCATTCATGCACCGTGGGGAACGATCCTGCACTGGCAGCGGAGGGAAGCTGATGACATAATGGGTCTCCTCCATCTCGAAGTTATGTGATTCATCAATTAAATGAATTCAGTGGGATAAAGCAGCACGAAAGGGCAATTTCCCCGTAATACGCTGCCTGACGATTAACTCTTCCCTCCCAGCTCCAGCCGCTCCGCTGGGGATTTACCCTCCACCGGTGCGTCCAGGACGCTCGGGATGCGCAGCCCCTTCACTCCCGAGGCGGGCCGGGGTCCGGGACCGGGGTCCGGGACCAGGAGAGCTCTGGGCACCGCGGCTGCAGCCCCGCTCCGTGCGGGATGCTGAGCCCCCAGCCCTGCTCCGTGCGGGATGCTGAGCCTCCAGCCCTGCTCCGTGCGGGATGCTGAGCCCCCAGCCCTGCTCCGTGCGGGATGCTCAGCACCGCAGTCTCGCTCCGTGCGGGATGCTCAGCACCGCAGCCCCGCTCCGTGCGGGATGCTGAGCCCCGCAGCCCCGCTCCGTGCGGGATGCTGAGCCCCGCAGCCCCGCTCCGTGCGGGATGCTGAGCCCCGCAGCCCCGCTCCGTGCGGGATGCTCAGCACCGCAGCCCCGCTCCGTGCGGGATGCTGAGCCCCGCAGCCCCGCTCCGTGCGGGATGCTGAGCCCCGCACCGCCGCAGGTGCTGCGGGGGGACCCGCGGGCAGCCGCGGACGGGCTGCGGGGGGTCTGCAGGGCAAAAGCGCGGTCCCGCCGCCCCTCTACGTGCCGGGGGGCGGCTGCTCCGCGCACCTGTGCGGGCTGCTTGTGCATCCCCTCCGCGTATTCCCGGGATCTCGCCGGCTCCCCGCAGCCCATCCCGCAGCGGGCAGCGGCCGGGGCCGCCCGCATTGCGTCGGGGGCGCGGCGCGCAGCGT
>VXAY01004635.1:231023-260105 GCA_013399855.1 Oxyruncus cristatus | reverse complement strand
GCCCCGCGCTGTTACACTCTGTTTTGGACGGTTTGGGTCTGGGATGTCGACCTCCCTCCCCTCGTCTCTCTCGGAGTTGCGTTTAGCTCCTGCAAAGCAAGACAGGAGATGCTTTGCCCTCCCTGCCCTAATCCCCCAGATTGGTGTGATGAAGTTGTCAGAGCTCAGATAAGTCTCCACAGCCTGTGAAGAGGGGGAGCGCGGTACTCAGGAGACTCCTTGCAGGAGCTGACCCCGCTGAAGTTCCTTGGGAAGCCCTCCCGAAGAGCTCAGGGCACATTCCTGCCTCGGAGGCCCTGGTGCGTGTCCGGGGATGTGTAGGAACACGTAGGGCTCCGCATGTGCTGCCGTAGTGGGCAGAGCGGGATGTTCTTGCTCGTGTGAAAGCCAATCCATTGCGCCTGAGCGTGTGTGTGTGTGTGTGGTGGGGCTCAGGGGGCTGGTTTATTCTGTTTCTCTCCTCCCTGGCAGCCTCCATCCTTCAAGTGAGCTTTATGCCTCCAAAAAGCAGAGTATTTCCATCCCTCCCTCCCTTCCCAGCGAGAGGAGAGGACCAGGGCAGTGGTGGCGGGGGAGGAGAAAGGAAAGGGAGGAGGGGGGCAGGTGATGGAAATTTGCTGAGTTGGCATTGCAAGGACTCGCCTCCCAGCCGGCCCGTGATTTATTTATTTATTTATTGATATATTTATTTATTTTATGTGTATGTATGTACGTGTGTGTGTGTGTGTGTAGTGTGTGGGTGTGTGTGTAAGCTTCGTGACAGCAGCTGCGGCGATGGTCGAGCCGGCAAGAAAAGCGGACGGATCGAGTTAAAGGCTAAAGGAGACGGCTGGGGAGGTGACCCCGGCCTGGGGTGCACTCCATTAGACCTTCAGCCTCCCGGTCTGGGGGACGGGACAGGACCCCTCACTTTACCTGCCCTCTTCCTCCCCTAAAGGTACTTCTTCCCCCTTTCTTCACCCTCCCATCATCCCTAATGCCCCTCCCTTCATCCCACCCCTCCTGTCCCCTTTTGGGTGTTTCCATGCTTTAGGCTCCTCACCTATCCCTTCCTCAAGCTCCCCATCCCACCTCATCATCCCTCCCTGCAGTCTCCGAGCCCCCCCATCCCTGACCTGCCCTGGGTCTCTCTGCTCTCCTCCATCCTCCTCCTCCTCCTCCTCCCTTTCCCTCACTCCTCCCCTGCCCCGTGGCCCCCTTCCCTGCGTGCCACCATGACCGTGATGGCTGGAGAGAACATGGACGAGACCTCGGCGCTCCCTGGCCACCCCCAGGATAGCTACCAGCCCGCTGCCCACGACGACCACGAGTGCTGTGAGCGCGTGGTGATAAACATTGCTGGACTGCGCTTCGAGACGCAGCTCAAGACTTTAGCCCAGTTCCCCAACACGCTGCTGGGCAACCCCAAGAAGCGCATGCGGTACTTTGACCC
The DNA here is from genome assembly GCA_013399855.1 of Oxyruncus cristatus. NCBI lineage: Eukaryota > Metazoa > Chordata > Aves > Passeriformes > Cotingidae > Oxyruncus > Oxyruncus cristatus. The sequence continues at coordinate 258,673 of VXAY01004635.1, read as the reverse complement.
CTTGCGCAACGAGTACTTCTTCGACCGCAACCGGCCCAGCTTCGACGCCATCCTCTACTACTACCAGTCCGGGGGGCGGCTGCGCCGGCCCGTCAACGTCCCCCTGGACATGTTCTCTGAGGAGATCAAATTTTATGAGCTGGGCGAGGAGGCCATGGAGAAGTTCCGGGAGGACGAAGGGTTCATCAAAGATGAGGAGAGGCCCTTGCCGGAGGGGGAGTACCAGCGCCAAGTGTGGCTCCTCTTTGAGTACCCAGAGAGCTCTGGGCCGGCAAGGGTTATTGCGATAGTCTCTGTCATGGTGATCCTCATCTCCATCGTCATCTTTTGCCTAGAGACGTTACCTGAGCTTAAGGAGGACAAGGAGTACACAGTGCATCGCACTGACAACACCACCCAGGTCTACAAATCCAACATCTTCACAGATCCCTTCTTTGTTGTGGAGACCCTGTGCATCATCTGGTTCTCCTTTGAGCTGGTGGTGCGCTTCTTTGCTTGCCCCAGCAAGACCGATTTCTTCAAGAACATAATGAACTTCATTGACATTGTGGCCATCATCCCTTACTTCATCACCCTGGGCACCGAGATGGCCGAGCGGGAGGGGACTCAGAAAGGAGAGCAGGCCACCTCCTTGGCCATCCTCAGAGTCATCAGACTGGTAAGAGTCTTTCGAATCTTCAAACTCTCCCGGCACTCTAAGGGCCTCCAGATTTTGGGACAGACCCTCAAAGCAAGTATGAGAGAGCTAGGTTTACTAATCTTCTTCCTCTTCATTGGGGTGATTTTGTTCTCTAGTGCGGTATATTTTGCTGAGGCTGAAGAACCTGAGTCTCATTTCACAAGTATCCCCGATGCTTTCTGGTGGGCGGTGGTATCCATGACCACTGTGGGCTATGGTGACATGTACCCTGTGACAATTGGAGGCAAAATCGTAGGCTCCTTGTGTGCCATCGCTGGTGTGCTGACAATTGCCCTGCCTGTACCTGTCATCGTGTCCAACTTCAACTACTTCTACCACCGAGAAACAGAAGGGGAAGAACAGGCTCAGTTACTTCACGTTAGCTCCCCTAATTTAGCATCTGACAGTGATCTCAGTCGCCGCAGCTCCTCCACAATCAGCAAATCTGAGTACATGGAAATCGAAGAGGATATGAATAATAGCATAGACAATTTTAGAGAGGCTAATCTCAGAACTGGCAACTGCACTGTAGCCAACCAAAACTGCGTTAATAAAAGCAAGCTGCTGACTGATGTGTAAACAAAAACAAAAACCAAAATCCCCACTCACAGCTTGAAGACTTTAGTGACACAGTCACACTTTGTAGATGCTTTACTGATAGTCTTTGAATGCTTTATTTACCTCGTAAATGCGTTGTTGCATTGCGAATCTTTGCTCTGCGATAAAGAAGCTTCCAGGATCCATGAAAGATAAAATTTTTGTTTATTTTCACAAAAGCATTTTCCACCTGGCAATTGATAACCATCTGAACTAGTTTAGTTTTAAGCCGTATGACGTTAGACCTAAACTTTTCCTGTCCCATCGCCCCCTTTTTTTTATTTTTTTTTTTTTTGGACAAAGTTAACTTAAAACTAAGCAAGACAGTTTTTAGAGCTATAAAGCATATGCATGGATTCCAGTAAAAATATTCTGCAAAACACTGCACAGTTGCAAGAAAGTGCATCAGATAATAATAGTTAAAAAAAAAAAAAAAGGTTAGCCAAAACCCGTGGCAAACATTTGCCGTGGCTTTTATGAAGGAGCGCAAATTTTTCCTTCCACCCCCTCCGTGAAGGATTCCATACTTCCAACCTACAGATCCACACAGCACCTTATTAAAAACGTACTTAAGCCTGGTCTCTTTTGCTGTCCATAGGAGAAATATTCTAAAAGGAAAATAACAAGCGAAGCTGAAGACAAAACCTCTGCAATGCTGCTAAGTTCTCTTACGTGCAGATGGTAGAACCACACTTTTCTTTTTCCCCCCACCCCGTTTGGAACTGGATACAAAACTTTAAGCCCCTCTGTTGCAAGATAGCACAATGGAGTTTAATATAAGCATGTTTGAATTTGATACTATTTATTTTATAATCGCATGCTTGAAACGTTACCTCAGACAATAGCAGATAAGCTTTCGTTTGAACTGAATCTTCTAAAAATAGGTCCTTTATCTCTCTTTTTTTCTCTTTTCTTTTTTTTTTCTTCTTTCTTTTTGATTTGCATTCACCAGAAGTGCACTCCTTAATTTATTAAATCGTTGACTAGTAATTTAAAGTACTGTATTTAAGTGCGTATGTTAGTCAAATGGGAACAATAACTTTTGGAGATCAAAGCATGTTCAAATATTCAGCATTATGGCCTATTTGATTAAAATGTAACTTGAACTAATTAATGCATGAATTCAATGATGATAATAATAATAATAATAACAACAATAATGATAAGTATAAAAATAAAAAAAAAAAAAGTGCTTGATAGACTGAGGGCCTGAATGAACTGATTAGAGAAACCTGATTGTTTTCCTGCATTGCTCAGGGAAATGTGTTGGCTTTTGTCCAGGCGTTGTCGGAAAGGAACATATCCCATCCCTTAAAGGGAAAGCTATATGGAAAATTAAGAAGTCCAGTTATATATAGCAACACCTAAAACCTAGTATCCTTTATAGCTGAAAGGTGCAGATGCATGCTTTTTGGTGCATTCTCAGAATGTAAATGAAACTTATCTACTACATGCATCCAAATTGCAGCAGCTGGTTTCTTTTGCAGTCATCAGTTGAGACTTTTTTGTATTCCCCTAAAACTCGCTGAAGGGACTCAACAGATTGATTTAGGTAGTTGCGCAGTGCCTTTATCTTACATCCCCTAAATTGCGGAAAGTGCCTCCAGGAACGGAGCTGATCAGAGACGCTGAAGGAAAGGGCAAGGCGTCAGCACACTGTCAGGGGTGTTCTGTGCTGTCTCCTGGCACAGCACAGGAGGGGTAGAGAGAGAAGGACCAAGTGTGAGTGAGAGGGACGCAGAAGAGGTGGGCAGAGACCACCAGTGCCCGTGGGATATCTTCCTTCCCCAGCCAGTCAGATGCTGCAGGCCTCAGCATCTGCTGCTGCCAAGTAACTCATAGTTGTGTTTGTGCAAGGCTTCAGGTTTCCCTTGGTTGTTTACAGCCATCATTGTATCTGCCCTTCCTTTCCCTGAGATGGCTTTTTGGCAGCCTGTCCCAACATGGCAGGGCGCAGGAGGAATCGGGGACCAGTGTGAGCTACGGTGTCACCCAGCCAGGCACACAGGCTGGAGGACTGTGCTTTTCTTTCCCATAGATTTCCCAGGTGGGTTGGTGGGAAAGGCTTTCCAGTGCCCTCCCATCCCGGTCTCCTCCCTCCCCTTTTGGCAGACTGTCAGATCTTAAATCCCTTCACCGATCCTTTGAGCCATATTCTTCTTTCTGGTCCCTATTCTTACTCCCATCATCATCTGGTGAAGGAAGCAATGCTAGGAGAAGGTATCTTCTGCAATATGCCAGCCTTGACTGCTAGGCCCTGGAAGAGAATGACCTTTGATCTGAACTAATGTAGGCACTAATCTTTATTTTTCAAATGGACAAAGTTGAGGATCTTCGTTCTGCACTTAGCATGTGGCCAACTGCTGTTGAACACTTCTCCTTCCGCACTGTACAGATCCTTTCTTGCCCCATCTTTCTGGTCTGTGTATATATGTATATAAATATACATATATGTGTATGTCTGCTCCTGTGTGTGTCACATACATAGGCAGACACATGTATATATAAAATCAAGGCACTTAGAGTTAAAAAACAACCCTAACTCTGCAGTTACGCACAAGCTTGACCTGCCAGGTTTCCAGAAAGACTTGACTTTATTTCTCACTGTGTGACTTCTGTCAATCTTAGCAATGAGAAAGTGATTAAGAACCGAGGGAGCTCTAACTCCTGCAAGAAATGCGAAGCATAAGATACAACAGGGCATTACATCCTCTGGGTAGATGTTGTAAAGCTTCTTTCCTGTCCCCTGCTCACACCCCTGCCCACTGTACACCTCTCTCCCCATTAAATTCTAGTGGTCCTGATCTTCCCAAACTCTTGAGTTCTAGGGTATGACTTCTGTTGTCAAAATGGACTTGAATGCTGCACTCAGCTTATAAAACCACCAACCGACTAAACTAAACAGCAATAATCATTTCAGTGCTTCTGATGGGACTGATGATCAGAAAGGTGCATCTGGGAGACGAGGCCTCACTTTGGTAACTTCTAACCCCAGCTGGGTATTGCAGACCTCAGTTTAATGTGCAGAGAAGAGTGCTGCATGCAGCAATTCTTCCTTGTCCAGAGACTAGGACGGGTCTTCAGGGCCCGGGGTGGTTTGGGGAGCCCGAATGTTGCTTTGTCCATTTACAGCTCACTGCAAAGGATCTCAATACATATGGAGTACAGGAATTAATCTCATGTAGCATAGGCATGCATTTTCAACAAGTTTGACTCAAAAAAAAAAAAAAATTAACAACAACAACAAAAAAGGCTCTTACTCCCTTTACACAGGAGTGCTGAAATGTCTTTGTGGGCCTGAAGGTGCACTTAAAAAACTGCCTGTAAGGATTCTTACCAGTAAGAATCCTTTTCTTTCTTTCCTTCTTCCTTTTTTTTTTTTCTTCTCTTTTTTTCTTCCTCTTTTGGCCCTTTGATTTCTTTTTTTTGCCACACATGGACTCTGTGGGGTTGTTTATGTAGTTGGAAGAGGGCTGGAAATGAGCTGAGGGCCAGTTTATTAGTGCTTCTCTGAAAGAGTCAAGAGAATTCACTTGGTAGGGAGAATTCTTTTGGTAGGGACCTCCCAGAAGCGATGCCCACGTTAATCTGGACAGAGAAACCAGTAGGTGTGGCAGTCTTAGCTGGGCTGCAGTTTGGTGAGGGAAAGCAGCTGTTCCATCATAAGGAATCACTCCACAAGCCTCCTTCCCCAGCCCCTGCTCCGTGCCTCCCTGTGCTTCTTCGCTGCCCCCAAAGACCTTTTCCTTCATCCACTTGGTGAAGGGGCTGAGGGAACTTACCTGGCAGGAGCAAGGCAGCAGTGCACTGCAGTGCAGAGGCAGGAATCCTGTAGGCTGGAATCACTGCCAGAATTCCCCACCTGGTCCTACCATACTTATCCTCCAGAGCACTAGGGAACAGGCAGAGGAGAGTGAAAATGAAAGACTCTGTACCCTGTTCCTTCACAGAGCCGAGGGGTTGCTGCCAGGCTGCCAGGAGCTCAAACCCTCTGTGTGGCAGCTCCAGCACAGACAGTGAACTGGACTGACTTGCCCTCATGAGGAAGTTAGCGTGCAGTAAGCCAGGCTGTGAGTTCCCAGCATCCCAGCAAACCCGTGCAGATTCCCTGAATGGAGTCTCCTAAGCCTTGTCTCCACTGGGGACTTCAGGAAAGCTAATCCGAATTAATGAAAGGTGTGCATTCAAAGTAGATTTGTTAAACTGCTTTAAAGCCCAGCATGGACATTCTGTTGCAGTATTAAAGCAACCTTAATCTGATTTGGAGTCATTCTTTTTGAAGGGAAGTAACCTGAATTGAATTAAGGCTGCTTTAATTCCGAACACAATGGGGCTTAATGCAGTTTACCTCATCTGCCTCACAAGTTCATTCAGACAGATAAGCCTTTAGTAATCATTAGATGTACTGGAACTGACCCTGCTTGGCAGGGGGTGGCTGGGCAGAGTGAGCCCACCTGCAACAAAACCCTTTAGTACGTGAGTGCTGGAAATTCACAGCCTGGCTTACTGAGGGGATAACACGCTGATCGTGGTAACGGTGCCGGTCATTTCCTTCCTTTGTTCCCGGTTTACACATTTGTAGGTGTGAGGAGGGTCAGTGCTGACAGCGATCATGGCCCAAGGAAGTTAAATTCCACTTACGAAGTCTCTTCACTGCACTCGTGCTAAACCTGACTTACTGCTGATCCTGTGGACAAGCACTTGAAAGACAGTGCCCAAGCACCAGAGACAGGACAAAATTCAGCAAATGTCCTCTTGTTTGCAGCAGTGATTTTGCCCAAAAGGAGATTTCAGGGATCAGACCCTTGTTAGCAAATCATTCGTTAGAGGCTGCATTGGTCCAAATCAACAACTGATCGAGCAGTGGAAACTTTTATTGACAGGTTTGTTTTTTGTTTTTTGGTTTTTTTTGGTTTTTTTACTAAAGGACAATTGTTTCAATTAGGCAGAAGTACGGAAAGTTAATTTCTGTTAGGAGAGAGCTGAAACCCGAGTGTAACCTGTTTTAAGGAACTGAGGGTGAGTTTCACTTTTCCATAGTTCACACTGGAATGGTGCAGTTTCTTATATGCTCAAATATTAAACAAAACACAATGAACAGTAGGACAGGGACATCTGGTATTAATTAGAAAAAGGTGGAAAGTTGTATTTTAGAACAAAACCTTCTGCATAGTATGCAATCTATGGAGAGAATATATTCCTTTCCAAATATTAGCTGGATAATTCTTACTGCAGCGGTGTCATTCTGGATTAATCTTTTCCCCTAACGTGAAGACGAGGGAGGTACTGCAGCTTTTCCAGGAATGGTCTGATCCTGTAGGCTTCCAGCAGCCTGATGCCAATGGTACTCACAGTAATTTCAGACCCACAGGGATGCAGAACCAGCTCCAAGGTGTGATTTACGCTCCGTGGCCAGAGAGCTGGACGGAATTGGAAAGCTGTGCTTGCAGTTGCCCTACACGGCAAGTTTGTTCCAGACCTGCCCATTGCAAGTCTGAAACAGGCTCCTTTCCTGAGATGCTTTAACCAGGGACCTGCACTTCAATTTTGGTTGGACTTACTTCAGGCTGAGTTTCTTTTTTGTTTCCTGTTTTCTGTTGTTCTGGTTCTACTTAATCAGGTGTAGGGAATTTATTTTTCCTGAAATGCTTATCAAGTATTCTTAAAGGTGTCAGTATTTGTATCTGCAAAAAACGAAACTTCAGGGTGTTCTACTGTTTCACTCAGTACAGGTGAACTTGCCACCGGTGAGGTCAACAATTTATGCTGTCAAGGCATAGCATGCTTTGATATTTTCAAAGGAAATAAAATGAAACTGAGGTCTTAACTGAAATTTGTCTCAAAGTTTCTGTTAATATCTGTGTAATTCTGTATATTTCACCTGTTCACAGGCTCTAGCAAATGTCACTACAAGTTACAAAAAAAAAAAAAAAATCACCTTCCATTTCTAGTTTCTATAATAAAATGAAGACGCTGCATTCAGTTCCTTTAGGTGCATCAGTCTTTGATCCATGTTATTGTTTCAGTGACATTTCTATAAATGTAATTGGGATCAAATGTATATTTTACTTTTGTACAAAAGTAAAAATGATATTTTTATGACTAAATTCAGCAAACCCTTACCTATAACCTGCTAAGATGAAATCTTTTTTTTTTTTTTTTTCCTTTCCTTTACATGTAAAACATTGTTTTTTGCAGTATGTCGGTTTGAAATGAATAAATAACAGCTGTCAATAGAACTGTAAATGGCCTCTCAGACATACCTCTGACTTTAAAGATAAAATATTGCCGATGTGAAATACATAAACTGAATAGTCTCCATATGAAAGTGCACCATCAGGGCAACAAACCATTTAAGCTGACACAGCTGTACTTATTTCCACCATTTACAAATCGCTTATAAATTTGGTCAAGTATGTACTGCATTGTCACATTACAGCTCATTTTTACTTCCAGTAGTGAAATTGTTTGACTTACCATTTTTAGAACATCTGATGTTATGAGTTCTTGAACTATTTGAAATGCATAGTTTTCATCTATGCACTTTTACCTGCTTCTGTACTCTTTCATCTGTTCATACTTGGCATCAATTAAAGATAATTTTTAAGGATCTTACCCAGGTTTATTCTGTCTGGTTATTTTCTGGAGTCTGGTTTCTCTGCTGTCACTATTGGCCAGTTCCATCTGAAATGAATGGTTGGTTTATTGATGGTTTTCTTACTGAATGGCATAAGAAGTGGCAATGTAGTGAGCGGGAAGTGTGGCTGTGGGCTTTGAAAGGCTTGTAAATGTCAACTCAAGCTTTACAGTGCACTTAATCCAAAGGTTTGGCTTCCATAGGCTTTGGACCTAGCCTTGAGTGAGTAATGTTCTGAGGCCAAACTCTCCTGCCTTCACTGCTGAGACATCACCCAGTTCCACCAAAAAAAGTGGAAATAAGATTAAACCTCCTGATTGTGTGAACACTGTGTTCTCCGAAGGCTTGTGGGTATCAATCACTGCCTGGAGCACCATCATCTAAGTGCAGGCTTGAAAACAGGTTTCAAACAACTGTGAGACTGATCATGGGTGTTGGGTTGGGTTGAACGTCAGCAAGTCAAATGGACTTGGTCTTGTTTGCTTTTGAAACTTGGTTTCTCAAGGTGTGTCTTGTGCAAACTGGTCTGATACAGCCACATGTGCCGTGTCTCAGTGTTGTGTCAAGTACGAAGAGGGCAATGGCATGAGTGTTAATTATTTTCTTCAAAGCTGTTGTGTGTTGGGAGTACATCTACAGAGGTCTTTCTGTAGGTAGGTGCAGTTTGTAACAGTGGGATGAATGCTGATTAACACATGGGTGAAATGAGGTGAAAATACCCTGACCTCTGCATGAGGCACAATATTTTATGTGGCCTGTCATGTGATTTAATTTACTTACTTGTTTTGCTTTCTTGGTCGAGGAAACCTTCCGTCAATGAAATCCTCATTCATCAATAGCTTCAAGTATTTAGTTGGTGTCATTGAATATCACTTGCAGATTGTCAAAGATTGTTTTGTTGAGCTGTCAGTGGGGATTTGTAGTTGTCAGTCCTAAATGGGTCTAGTCCAAGACATTTGTCTGTTTGCTGCTCTGTGGTGGTCTTAATTCAACGAGGTACTCGTGTCCATGCCTCAGTTCCAGGGTGGGATCACTGTCATTGAGTTTGGTTGGCCCCAGGTGTGTTCAAAGTCTCACTGCTTCATCCTTTTCTCTTTCTTGTGTAGAAGAAAAGCTTGTTAATCATCTCTGTGGTAGGAATCTTCTCCCAGTTGTTCAAGCTCCTGTTGTATTGTTTAGATCAGGTTGTAATGTTGCTGCATAACCTGTTTTCCCCGAGTCTCCAATTCACTTGCTGTATAACCTATTCCTGTATCCCTCTACTACTTTTCTCCCATTGTGGCCACACTTCACCTTGTGAGATACTGACCCCAGAGCCTTCACTGCTGGGTTCCTGCATGATCTGTCTCACCACACATGGATCTAGATCAAAAGCTCCTTTTCCTTAGGACTGGAAATACAACTCTTGTATCACAATCATTTTTTTTCTTTGGAAGAAAGACCTCGCCTGTTTTTATTTGTGCTGCCTCCTCAGTGTGGAAAGTGCTCCTGCTAGGTTCTTTTGGCCATGATGCCGACAAGGTGACATCTCATCCTGTGTCATTCCTCACCTTTCCCACAGGCTGTGCAGTCACTACCCCTTGGTATATCTCGTACTTACTGGGAGGTGGTCAGTTTTGCTAAGTGGAGGTTTTCAGGCAAAACTTGGTTCCATTCAGGCCCAGGTCCTAGGGCGTGGGTTTTGCCCTCAAGTCTGACTCCATTAAAAAAACAAAACAAAACAAAAAAAATCAGCACTGTGTATTGGGTTGATCGAGTCTCTGAGTTAATTCCTTGCTTAATCTCGCAGATGTGTGGGTTTTTTCCCTCAAAATGCAAATCCTCGTATGTTGTCTTTTATATTTCACCAATTACAAAATTGTTGCATATCGAGTCCTCCCTTTGGTTACACCAGGCCACCTCCTTGTCTTGTAGGTTTTCTCTGAAGCATCCTACACTGAGGCAAAAATTATGGCTCTGCAGGTATAGCTTAGATAACAGACATGATGATCCAAGGAAAAGGCTCCTCTTTCTTCTTCAGCTGCACTGACACTTGGGTTGTAAGGGGAGCAATAATTCAGCAGACTTTCAACACAGAGAGGGACAGCCCATTCAGTAACAAGGTGCTACTTTTATATGTTACCTTCTTGACAGATTATAGATGATTTCAACATAAATTTGATTTGCCTAAAAGTTAGTCTTGGAGGTCACTCAGCTTGCATGCACTGTTTGATTCATGGGTACAAAATAACTGCTTTATGGAAACATAGGGATCTCAGGTGTGAATATGTACTCCCTTGCCATGCAGAAGCCGGGTATTTCTACCTCAGTGAATGAGAATCCTGATACTCCAAAGTATAAAATGAGTCTTACCTCTGCAAGCAAAATAAATTTTTGCATAGGTGCACTCTTAGGCACTGTTAAAGTTTTATCCATCCTCTAAAGCATCTGGAGCAGGTGCCTTCGGGGCTCACAGTTTAAGTCAGATGGTCTGACTGCCGAAGAAAATCAGACCATCTGATTCAGCGCTGTCCCCGAGAGCAGCTGCTACAAACTGCCACAGCCAAACTCTGCAAATCTGTGCTCCTAGAGTAAGCCAGAGCCCATGGAAGTGCACAGGATTGTATCTTTTCCCCTCAGAAGGCTGTAGGGAGACCATGATTTCATGCTCCTTTTCAGTCTGCTAAGAAAAGGAGAAGAGAAACATCCTGTGCTCGAGACTGCTAACAGGTACTTTCAGAGTTGCACTGTATCCATCCCATGGTTGGTCCTGCTGTAAAAAATGCTCACTTCATAGAGTGTTGATATTAAGTGTTGGAAAATCAAAGAAGCTTTAATTAGCACAACAATACTTCAATCCACTCGGCTTCTATAAGAGCTTCCTAAAATACCTCACATTTCATTCCAATGAGAAGACAATTATGACTCTTGAATAGAAACCTTTTACAGCTAGCAGATGAAAATGTAATTGTAGATGGTATATTTGGTGACCTCCTCTCACTAGGTAAGAACAGTAGCACATTTGGCTTTTGAGCAGGGGAGCACTGACTGTGTGAGAGAGAGCTGCATTAAAAGGGCTGGTTGATCCTTAGAAGGAGGACGGGTCAAGGACAAATGTGTTTCATGGGTCACCATTCCCATCCTGCAGGCTCACCCATGTTCAGTTTCCCTGCTGACAGGGAAATCCAGGTGCAGGGGGAAGTGGCTTTAGAGTCCCACAGTCCCCCAGACTGCCACCATCCACGCAGCCCACAGTCACTGCAGGAGATTTAAACACCTTTGGTGTGTACAAACGATAAGAGGGCTTGACAATCCCAAGGTACCTCTGTCTGTGGGGAGTTTCCTTCTGTATTTCAGTCCCTAATGTAAGAAATATCTCATGTTTCTCATCTTGGTAGGTACAGTCACGTTCAACGGGGAAAGAAGTGGCTGAGCCCACAGTCACACTCCAGGGTGGAGCACACATCCACATCCATGGAGTCACATCCTACTTTTACAGTAGAGCTGTTTCTGTTTGGCAAGGAATACATCAAGTCCATAGCTCAATATAAGGCTGAACTTTGCAATGAATAATTCAGTGGTGAGCAAGTAAGAAAAAGAAAAAAACCAGCCATCCAAACCCCTAGCTTTCCAGACAAGCCATGGAAAGATTCTCCAGGTACTTTTCCATGAATACTGAGAACACAATATAGGCTTAAACTATTTTTTTCAGGTTGGGAAAAATAAAAAGTTTTTAATTTATTGAATGTTTAGCTCATTGCTGCCTAGGCATTATGAACACAAATCTACATGCAAAGTTCTGCACTAAATTCTGGGTGAAGGATCTTCTAGATTCTTACGGCATTTTGTTCCTTACACATTCTGGATTGATGGTGGGAGCTGACACTGCCAACAGGGTCCTGCCTTCAAGTGGAATCACTCAGGCAATGGTAGGTGCTTAGATGTGTCTTCCTTTCTTCTTTGGGCCTTCCATTCTTTTTTCTGTGTGCACTATACATCTGCAGCTGAAAAATAAAAGCCAATCTCAGCTTGCAAGGGACGTACCTTTCCTTTGGTTCCTTTTCCAGTTATCCAGAATTATTATGAACCTGGATTGCTGAACTTTGACTGCTGCCATGGCTTTTGATGCAAATAAATCACTTGCAAATGTTCCTAAAATACTCATGGATACACTTATTTCCCTCGAGCCTGACACGGGCAGCTTCAATTACTGTCACTAAGTTTGTTTGTTTCAGGTCCAAACTTTTTTCTGTAGGAATCAGAAAAGACAAAAGTGTAAATGAATGTTTCTAAAAATGTACTTTGGGTGGTTTCCTCCCAAAGAGTGGGAATTTTTTAGTTGTCCTTTTCTGTTTTGTTTTTTTTTGTTTGTTTTTTTTTTTTGCTTAAATTGCGTTATCTTGGCACTAATTATTTGGGAAAGAATGAAAAAAACCACGCCATTAAAAAGATCTCTGTTACTTGGGGTGCATACCTTTGTTATGATTACTTAGGTGATAAAAATGGCTGGCGTTCCAGGGGAAGAGCGTTTACTGCTAATGGGGCTTTAACGTAAACTCTCGTGATGCTCAATATTTACACCCTGAGGAGGAGGGTGAGACTTGAGTACTGCAGGAGCTGCTGCGGGGTGTGAGCAGCCACAGTGTGGTGTTAAAGGGCAGTGTGTCTGCGGCGTGGTGGCTCTGCAGTTCTGGAGGAACAGCCACAACTGGTCATTGGAGAGTAGGGATGCAGCTGGAACTGAGTGTTGCCCACTGAGACGAGACCCTAAAGTCACCCTGGGTCATTGCTTCAGTGAGGGATGGTTCAATAAAAGAATGGATTAATTTTAGGCTCCGAATACCAAATGAGGTAAATGCCATATGCCTATGAGGAAAACACTGATCTGATATAAACTTACTTGTTCTGAACAAATTTGTGCAATAAATCGTGATGGACTAACCTCTTCCTGTGGACTTCCTACCACATTGGCTTCTGGCCTTTGGGCTCTTAACGTTTGGCACCTTTATGCTTTTATGTATCCTCCTGTGTTTGAGACAAAGAAGTGTCATGAACCAGAGCACTGCCATGTTTTATGTGCTGTGGCCACTCTGTCAGAAACGCTGTTGTGTGAAATTTTTGCTGAATGCTCCAGCAAGTCTCTGTGTTTGTTGTGGAGACTGTGAAGCCACTGATTCAGTCTTCCTGGGGTACAGTTGAATTGCTCTCCAGCATGGCAGTAAGGGGCATCTTGTCAATACTTGGGGTAAGGAAGGCAGTAAGATCTTGATGTCATTATAAACTGTGAGGCCTCCCTGGTGCCTGGGCAGAACTGGAGTTCTGCTCTGGTCTGCTTTGGCTCTGTGTGTGTTTGCCCTGTGAATATTTCATGTGCTGTTCTCATCCCTTGGTAGCATTCCAGTGTGCTGTTGAAGAGCAGCCGTGTTTTGTCCCGGGAGTAGCTGCGTCTCAAAAATGGGAAGGGAGTGCTGTGTGTCAGTCCCTTAAGTCAGTGGAGGGTTTGGGGACTGCTCAGGATGTGCTGTGTTAATATAGGGTATCAATCTACGTGTCAGAGGATGCTAAACAGCAGTCGGAAACTATGGTAGTCAATAGCTTCAATTATTAATTAAAGGTAGCAAATGGAAGCTGGGTATCACTGCATAGTGTGGAGCCACTATTGCTAATGCATATTCAAAGCACGCATTCTGTCTGACAGGACTGTGATGTACTTATCCTGATCTTCAAATGGCTGTGATCTCATCCGTTTATGACACTTTAAAAAGGCTGCTAAAATCCACCAACACGGAGAGCAGCTCAGTCCTGCTTCAGAGCAGATTAATGTGTCCACACAGTCCCACATCTTGGCTGGAATGTTTGTGATGGGGAGACAGGTAGCAGAGCGGAGGACTGTTGGTCTTTTGATTTCTGTGTTTCTCTTCGGAAATGCTCATGAAGTTCTTACTCCTGTGACCTGGGTTCCAAAAGGAATGAGAAGAACATGGGAATTGAGACTTCACTGCCAGCATCTTGTGCAGCTCATTGCTCCTGTCTAAAGTGAAAAATGCCCTGGTGCAAGTCAACATAACTAACTGCTTCTGAACTAACTAGCTGAGGGTCTTTCTTTTCTATTCACATCTGATGAAGTTTTACATAAATAAGAGCTTTTATTTGGCCAATAGGGAAGAATCCTGCCCATCAAGTCCACAGTAATACAATAAGAAGGGAAAAAAATCCCCCTCTTTTAAAGGAGAGATCTGTTAAAGTGACACCAAATGTATTTTTCTCAATTGGTGTTTTGTGACTCTGGACAGTGTTCTGGGATCACAGAGAATGTATGCTTAAGATAATAGAATTAAAAATTGGAGGCAATGAAATATATACATGAACATCCTTTATTTTGCCCACAGGCCTCAAAACCATGGTGCGGTCTTAGTGATGACTTAAATTCTTCTCTTTCACTGTGCATAGATTTGAATTTAACTTGGAACACTTTATGAAAAACATGAGTGATAGCTGGAGAATTAATTTGATATTATCTAAGATACGTGGAAAATGTCAGCTTTCATGAGGAGATCTACAGGGAAAGCTAACTTGTTAATTCCTACTCTTCTCCAGAATTTTTTAGCACTCCCCTGATAAAGCTGGTGTAGCAGTATCAAAAAATATGATTTGCTGTAGTGGAAGTTAATGTGCTTCAGGCTTTATTTGCTTTTACAAGAGAACCCAAAACATCCTATAGATTAACATTATCTGGAAGTGTCACAGAAGAAAGTAACTTTCCCTCACAGCAGATCTCTGCTGTGATACTTTAAATCTGCCTGTGTATCTTACTTTGTGCAGGACATCGTTAGAGACATATACCAGCATTTTTTTTCTACAAACGTAGCCTACCTGCACTTTGGGGGTGAATCTTCTCAAAGGCAGTCTAAACTGTACTAAAACTGACACCCAGCTTCAGGACTTCTTACAGTCCATGGTGAAACACCGATGAGCAGTGGTGATGATAAAGGAATTAAACCAGCTGGATCTTTTCGGAGCGTCATGGCTGGTAGGGTGTGACTTGACTCGTCTACATCTCACAGGAAGTTATTAGATACGTCTCAGCGTATTTTTTTGGTTTGTGTCAGAGTGGGGGAGGTTCACAGAACCATAGAATCATAGAATGGCCTAGGTTGGAAGGGACCGTAAAGGTCATCTTGTTCCAGCCCTCTGCTGAGGGCAGGGACACCTTCCACTAGCCCAGGTTGCTCCAAGTCCTGTCCAACTTGGCCTTGAACACTTTCAAGGATGGGGCAGCCACAGCTTCTCTGGGCAACCTGTGCCAGGGCCTCCCCACCCTCTCAGGGAAGAATTCCTTGCTAATATCCAATCAAAATCTGCTCTCTGTCAGTTTGAAGCCATTGCCCCTTGTCCTGTCACTCCAGGCCCTTACAGGAGGTGGCAAGGAAGGGACTGAAGCCACCAGCTCTGTAGCAGGGAGGCAGACTAAGAACCACTTAGATGCTCAAGTGGTTTAACTGGGTTGAGTTCCAGGGAAGCCTGTGGCCCTGTGTGATTACCAGTTTGAAGTGAATGAGCACGAATCAGCCATGAAATCGTAGTACAAAAGCAGCTTATGGCAGCAGGGAGCAATTGAGGGCATTTGTCTGTGGATGCCCGTACGTTTCCGAGCTGATCTTTCCAAGTGCCCTAAATTCCTGTTGAGTTCAGCACCTCTTAATATGTTACTGGGCAGGAATTACATTAACAATGACATGCAGAAAAGCAGTGGATGTTGTTGTTTGAGCGGTGTTTTGTAGTTAGTCCAGATGAAATTTGTGTGCTTTGCTACCCGCTCAATACAGGAACTGTTGGTGTGAAGCACCAGGTAAAATGGAGCCCTGCATCCCAGAGTGTGACTACACTAAAAACATGGGTTAAAACAAGGATTTTTATTTTTTTTTTTAATATAATCTTGGTGATTAGTGTATAAAATAAAGCCCTCTCTGATTATTACTGTTCAGCAACATCTGGAGTGAGGCAGGTGTTTTATGGATAAATGGGAGAAAAGCTCTCTGACTCATTTGATTTACGACCCGTGCGAGCAGCGTCTCTGTGGGAGCTGAGGCTGTGACTGATGGGGAAACTGAGATAAAGAAAAGGTCATGCTATTTCTCACTTATCTGAACTTTTCCAGGTAATACTTTTTGTTGGATGAATAGAAGGCTAGTTTATTCTTTGCTACACTCTTTCTTTCAGCGTTTCTGTTGAGTTACATGAAGTAAAGCTCAGTAGAAGCAGTAAGGTTCCAGTTGTTTTATGGGTCTGCTAGGAAATGGATTTGGTGAATCTCTCCCTGCTCATAAATATTGTGCAGAGACACTGTACTCTATTGATAATGTGCCCAAGTTACAGCCTACCAGGTGATTGTTTAAGCCTTCCCAGTCTGTAGCAGAAATAGCCACATAAAAAAGCCGTGTCTGTAAATACACTGTACAACCAACACACAGGACGATTTGCTCTGAGAAAACTTGGGTGTCACAGCTGATGACCTGACTCTTCAGAGTCCTTGCCCATAGAGATACAGAAAATTCCTGATGTGCTGGTCTCTAGGGAACATGGGAGTTTTCTTGGGGTCCGTGGGGTCGCCTGAACTCCAGCCCATGGAGCAGAATCACCACGAGGGGTAAGTGATCAGGCTGCCCTCGCTGCTGAGGCCGAGTTTTGCCCCGGCTGGCTCTTTAATCACATGCAGCTGACAGGGAGTGTGGACCTGCATCTTGTCATGGGACTGCATCACACGGCAGGCAGCAGGACTGCGGAATCTCAGTCTCCTTCCCATGGCAAAATGAGCGAGCCAGGAAAACTGAGTGCTGTGCCCCATCCTCATTCTGTAGTGGAGAGGAGAAATGGATGGAAACCACTCCTAGCGCTCCCTTTCTTTGGAGTTCTCCTAGGAGTATGGTCCTTGTCTTACAGCTCTGGGCCACGTGGATATTTTGGGGTGTGGCTTATGGGGTCAACAGAGTTTTGTCCTCTCAGGAAGGTGAAGAAATGCTACAGTATAAAGAGCAATTGTGTAGGATGTCCTGGTCCTTGCCCTCCCTCCCTCTTGCCTCCTCACTGTATCCCTCCTCATTCCTTGTGTCTCCAGTTTCAGAACTGATGTTTTCTACAAATACTTCCATAGCCTGTGGTAGTTACCCTTTCTCAGAGGGCAAAATACTCTTTTTCCAGCTGCAAGCTGATCCTGTTCACATACTTCCTCTGTGATTTAAGCGACTTGCACTGGTTTGGGTCATGTCCATGTCCAAGTTAGAGGAGAGGGATCATTGCTCTGAAGTGATGCAGCTCAGTAGCATGGCAGGAATCAGGGAAGGAAAGTTTAATGTAGGGAAGACAAAGCTGGTTTACTCGTTTCTGCTTCCTCACACTGACTATCCAAGGAGACAGTCGTCTGTGTTAGAAGCCTTAGGAGAGAGGAGAGATGAATATAATGACTCACAAAGGGATATTGGCCACCCTTCAACAACAAGCAAGTGTAGTTCTCAGGGATGAGGAGTAGTGTTGTTTTCATTTGTGTTGGGTCAGATATTGAAAGCCATTCTTTTGTGCTCAGCAGTAGTACAGAACCACAGAAATGCCGATTTTGGAAGAAATCTCTGGTGATCATCTAGTCCAACCTCCAAGCTATGAGCAGGGTCTCCCAGAGACAGTTGCAAAGGACTGTGTCCAGTTGTGTTTTGAATACCTCTAAAGGTGGAGACATCACAACCTCTCTGAGAAATGTGTTCCTCAGATCCATCACCTTCACATTAAAGAACAGTGTTTTTCTTTTGTTCGGGTGGAATTTCTCGTGGTTCAGTTTGTGTCCCTTGTCTCTTGTCCTGTCACTGGGGACCACTGAGAAGTGTCTGACTGTCTTCTTTACATCTTTCCCCATCAGGGGTTTTATACACATTGATAAGGTCCTCCTGAGCCTTTTCCTCGCCAGGCTGAACAGTCCCAGCTCTCTCAGCCTCTCCTGGAGCATATGACAGATGCTCCTAGTCCTTTGATCATCTCTGTGGGATGTGTGATCACAAGTGGGGCAGTGTGATCACAAGTAACTGTGAATTCAGACAGAGGTATTTTTGCAGGCCCGTCTCTGCACATCCATTCAGATTAGGAGCATGGAATCAGCCCCAGGCTGGTATGACTGGGAGTCCAGGTGTCTGTCCTCTGGGGTGCTACAGAGTGCACGGGAACCCCAGAGGGGTAAAATGTAGGGCCATTAAGTCACCTCGTATATATTCCCATGTGCAGTCTCATCCTGGCTTCTGGTACATAGAGATTGCTTTAAAACATAAAAGGTGAGATTCAGTGCCTCTTTCAAAAGTTAAACAGGCAATTATGGCAGTGAGAAATACCCTTGATATAGAGATATTCATATATATATGTATATAAACACGCACACATTTTTTGGATATCTTTCTTTTGATATAGGGTGAAGGCCTTGGCCAAGGCAAGAAACAAATGCAAAATCTGGAGGCAAAATCTTTCATGTTTCTTGTCCCTTAAGGAACTATTAACATGGGCGAGACCTGTTTGATCTGATGCTGATGCTGATGCAGTTCCCTTGAACTGGGTTGACTCTGTGCAGGTTTACACACATAAAGATTAAAGCAGAGATGTTGATAAGAGAAGAGCAAAGATACAAATTCTGTGAAGAGAGGTTCTCAGGAATGGACTTCTGGTAGATCAGGTCTTGGGTAATGCTGTAGGTCTATTGATTTACACTAAGTAATGCCAGTTTACAGCAGGTGCAAATTGGTCTGGTGATTCCAGCAGCAAAAGTAAGTTGGAGAGAGGAGAGGGGAAATGATGGGTGTGAAGGTTTGTCAGCAAGCATTCCCACCCATTCAGTATACACTGATTATTCATTAAAGTTTGAGGTAAATACACTCAAATACATGAGCATACTTATTTAGTATCCCTCTAATTGTAGCGGTGGGAAACATTACACATTAACAAAAATAAATCCTCTGTGTCAAAGTTGTATAGGAACTCCTGGCTGCAGTGCGTTACAGGAATGAGCAAGGAGCCCAAATTAGAGCAGACAACAGGAGCATGTGACTAATAAACGACATGTCAGTACACTGAAGACTGAAATCTCTTGGTGTTTGGGAGAAATTGGTAGTGAGGGGATGAAGGACACTGGCTGATCTGCCACAGTTCATGTAATTGTGTCAGGTACTATAGTACGTGAGGTTCTAAAGGTAATTGATACTGTTGCATCCACTGGTTGTGCTGCCCCGTGTTTAGGAGGCTGATTATGGAACAGAGGCTGTCACTTTTAAGTCCCTTTGAAAACGTAAAATCACTTGGATGCCTCACCCACACTGTTTTGTCCGACTTGCTTGACTTGGGTTCCAGACACGGAGGTAAAGGGGCTCTTTCCCTCATGGGTGGTACAGACAGCATTTCTACCCATTGCAGTGAGAGGCACGCATCCCAGAGGAGACTGTGCTTGGATGTCATGGAAATATCTTAATTATTTGTGTTTGCTGCTTTTGATAATTGCTGATTACTGCTGTGTGGGATTCAGGCAAACATTGGAAAATTACATTCATCATAGCCTGAGGAGATGGTGGAAACATCGCTGTGAGTTGATGGCAGTGTGAAACAGATGCTGCCACCCTTAAAATCCAGGCATAAATCACTCATATCTTCATTTTAGTCAATCATTGTCTATGAGAGAGAATATGGGCAAAATTATAGGCTGGGAGTTTCGTCCTGATCTGGGACCAGCAGTCTCTGCAGAATCAGGGGGAAAAAAAAAAAAAAAAAGGATGCTCAGATTCGTTTGGTTTAGGGAATTTTTTGACCTGAAATCTAATTTCCAGGGGAGCAGAAGGAGGGGTGTATGTTTTTGTCCAGGTGCAGAAGTTTTGGTGTGAATGTAGGAGTCAGAGAAAATAAAGAAGGGGTCAGGAGTCACACAAAGCAGGTGTATCACAGAACTTCCTTGCCTATGAGATGGAAGAGACATGAAACCTTGGCCTAAAGGGTATTCCACCAATACTCTGGAAATATTGATGTTTTCACAAACCAGCCCCGGAAGTAGAAGAGTGAGGAGCTTTTACTTTCCTCAGTTTACTTGCTTTCAATGATATAAAAATCGCAGCTAGAGAAAACTAGCTGGAAAGATCTTTTGAAACATGATTTAAGTAGCAGCTTTCTCTTTTCTCCAGAAATTTTCAGCAACATACACAAAAGTTCTCTTGTTGGCAGAAGAAAACCTCTGGCTGCCCAAAAAGAAAAAAAAATAAATAATCCCCAAACAAAAAACTATTTTGACTTCTAGTCTTATGGACAAATACTTTTTTTTTTTTTGAGGGTGAAGGGGAGCTGAAAAAAAGGTTCATGCATTTAGCAGACTTTGTTATAGTGAGCTCCCTGATTTATTGATGTCATTATTAAGGGGATTGTGTAGATCTGCTGAAGCACAGGCACAGCTTCTCGAGAGGGTACCACCTCCCACAGCTCCAGTCCAGCTACATCTTTGTCTGCTTGCTGTGGGGGAGGGAGCAGATCTTCTCATGTAGAGAGAAAAGAACTTACTGGAGGGTCAGAAATCCCAAAGGCTTTAGAGACTCTCTGAACATCAGCATTTTATAGACAAGCTAACTCAACTTTTATCCCATCTTTTGGCTGAAAAAGGCTTTGATGGATAATTTCTGGTCAGACTAAATGATTAATATTTTGATCTTTTTCAGGGTTTACATGGCTTGCAGCCATATGTTTCTAGTAATGGGAATCCCATCAGCTTAGTGATTAGGCCTGAAGAAATTCAGTTTCCCTGAACTCCTGCTTGCCCATTCATCTGAAGTAGCTCTTGATTAATACATCTAAAAGATACAAATCCAGTCCTTTGAGCACAGAACCTTGGAGTTCCCAGTTGTCCTGGTTTTATATGAGATGCAAAAATCCTCAGCAATCTCTCTTGCCGTTCAAGCATCTGCAGAAAGTGTTTAATCACTGGAAAGTGTGACATCCTGCATTTTCTTTTCCCCAGTGTCTTTTTACTGTGACTTTTCCCTGTAATGACAGTTAATTCCCCACTTTGCTCTTTGGTTCTTCAAGGTGCATAGCAGATGTCTGTCACTTCCCTCAGCTTTTTTTACCTGGACTTGATGTAACATTTTGTATGAGAGAGACTGGGCAGATCTCTGAAAGCAAAAAGGGGGAATAAAATTAGGGCAGAAATAACTTCATCATAAATAGAGCCCTTGAGGGCTTTTTGCCACACTTGAATGGAATTGTTCCTTCTGTGCTGAGATGATCCCAGAAATCAATGCAATAATTTGAGGTATCTGTGCAGCATGTCTACACAGCCCCAGCTGGAGAATCCATACTGTGTGCTGTTTGAGGCACTATGTAGACATGGACTTCTGTCTGCAGAGAAGCTGTGTCTTAAATTATTTCATTGACTTCTGGGCCCTTCATTCTGATGTGGCTGTAAAGCTGCTGTCGTAGCTCCCTGGTTAAGTGCATCTCTCTGCCCACTCACGTTTCCCTGTGTAGACAAACCCTGCAAAGGATACAGGCAGCTTGGCCATATCAGACAACAGAGTTTATCCAGTTTTTCATTGCCTAAATATGCCAAATTGTTTTGAAAACCACGGGTCTCCTTTAGCCTTGATGTACTCAGTGAAGAATCCTTTGAAATCCAGGTATTTACACCGATGGAATAATGAAGCTCTTATCACCTCCAAGGTGGCGTTAGTGCTCTCTGATACCATGTGGCCCACTGCTACTGTTCATTTTTTGCAATTATATTTGAATTTCAATCCACTTTTTATGTCCAAATTATGTTTTAAGCGTAATTTTTTGCTTCTGTTAAGTGCTTTGCTGAGAATCGCCTACACTGCATCTCCTGCCTCCTTATGCCCATTCATTTTGTTCTTTGTGTCAGAATACATAATTGAGTCTTTCTAACATGGATTTTGAGGTTTGGGGCTTTTTTTCCCTCTGAAGTAAAACAATGCTACAGGCACCACTGCGTCATCTCAGAGGTAGAATTCTCTTGCGGTCCTTCTGGATTCAAAGGGAGCTGCACAGTGTGACCAAGGGCAGTTATATCCTCACAGTTTGCAGGTTTCCTTTGATTCTGGTCTTCCATTGAGAATGTAGAGGCAGGACTTGCCCAGCTTGCTTCTTTCACGTTTGGAAGGGCTGGTATTGCACTTGATGCTCAGATCTCTTGACCTTTTCTCACAGTCTCTCTGTGACGCTTTTCAGAATAATGCTGTAGGTGTCTGACAGCTCCACGGGCCTTCTGCCACGCGGGCAGGCCTGGAATAGAATCACAAATTTGTGTTGGTGTGAGGCAGCCAAGTGGTCCTTGATGGATCTGGCGACCCTGGAAACACTGGAAAACAGTGATCCCCTGTAAACATCCTGTTCTGCAGTGCCTCGCTGAAGACGCTGCACTTGGATGCTATTTCGTAAAATCACACAGTCACAAACCCGTGAAATTCCCATCCCTGAAAATGTCCTGGTAGTGCTAAACTTGGAACCAAATTAGGTCATATTTAACAGGAGCTTTCCAGCTCTATGCCCTATATAAACCTTTGAAAATGTAAGGACAAGGTGGCGTGTGTTAGCATGGGGGTTTGATGGATAAGGGTGGGAGCTGCCTGAAAGAGAAATAATATCGAGATGGAGAAAAATCCCCTGTGAGATCACGAAGGTTCAGATTGGACATTAGGGAAAAGGAAGTCACTGTGTAGGTGGTTTAGCACTGGAATGAGTCATCTGGAGAGGTATTGGAAACTCCAGCCTTCGAAATTCCCAAGATTTGGCTAGATGGAGCTGCAGGTACCTGACCTTGCGTTGATAATGAAGTTGCTCTAAGCAGGAGGTTGGTCTAGATGACCTCTTGCCATGGTTTAGCCTCAGTAGCCACAGGGCCACTCACTCCCCCACAGTGGATGGGGGAGAGAGTTGGAGGGTAAAAGAGAGAAAACTCGTGCAAAGCAAGGAATTCATTCAGTGCTTCCCATGGGCAGGCAAGTGTTCAGCCACCTCCAGGAGGGCAGGGCTCTCTCAGGTGTTACAGGGACTTGGGAAAACAAACACATTCACTCCAAACATCCCCACCTCCTCCTCCTCCTCCTCCAGGCTTTTGTTGTAGAGCATGGTGAGATCACAGAATCATGGAATCATAGAATATCGTGAGTTGGAAGGGACCCACGGGGATCATCGAAGTCCGACTCCCGGCCCTGCACAGGACAGCCAGTGTGATGCGGTATGAGATGTCCCTGTGGTCAGCTGGGCTCACCTGTGCCAGCCGTGTCCCCTCCCAACTCCCTGTGCACCCCCAGCCCCCTCGCTGGTGGGGTGGGTGGGAGGCAGAAGAGGCCTCAGCTCTGTGCAAGGCCTGCTCAGCAAGAACTAAAACATCCCCGTGTCATCAATTCTGTTCCCAGCACAGATCCAAAACATAGCACCATCGCAGGGACTGTGAAGACAAGTAACTCAGCCAAACCTCACTCAGCTCCAGGCGAGATTTTTGTGTTGGGAATAGGTGCTACGTGAGTGGAAAGGGATGGGGGAGAGCAAGACATCACAGGTTCTTCTGAAACGTGGAGCTGCATCTTGCAGCTCAGAAATCACCTTGCCTATCCTCTGCATGCCAGGAACAAAGCAAGCTCTGCAGATGATTTGCAGGGGAAAGATTACACTGTGGGATCTGTGGGTTGGAGGGGCAGGTGAACGTTGAGGACTTCAGGGCTGTACATCATGTTCTTCTGGTGCAGAGAGGCTCGGGTTATACAAACCACTTCAGCCCAGGCTTTGTGTTCCGCGTCTGTCAGCCCTGGGAAGGTGTGATGTGTTGAGCATGGTGCAGGAATTTTGCCGACCCATTTTTTGTGTCTTTGTTTACAATTTGTTGCTGCCTCCCGTGCTTGGTGTTCGTGATCCCGAGGGCGCTAATAGGAGTTAATTAACCTGATCACCTGAGGCTCCCACAACACAGCAGATATACACTGACAGCTCACTTGAAGCTCTGGCAAGGGGCACTTAGGCTCAGTCTGACTTGTGTTGAAGGTATGCTTGTACCTAGGCTTGTCTTTTGCTGTCCTGGTTTACTGACTGGCTCTCCTGGGTCGATTTTGAATGTATGCTGTAGGTAGCTTTGTCTGATTTAAGCACAGGAGTACTCACAGAAGTGGGGTGTTTTCATATGGATATTTTCATGCTTGTTAACTTCTATCAAGACGCAGAAGGGAAGACCTGGAATAAGATGAGACGTAACTCTTTAGTTCAGAGGCACAGTGTCCTCCCTGTTTCATTCAATGCGATTGTTCTTTATGTTTAAGGGACTGGTAGGCCAGGGAGGATTTTCTGGTTAATGGTGCATAGCATCCTGCTTTTTAGCCAGCTCTCTGTGGTTGGGGGTGGGTGTTCAGCCCTTTGGGCTGTACTCTAAAGCTCACTGAAGTCACCCAAAGCTTCGTCACTGTCTTCAGTGGAACTGAAATGCAGAGTAAGAAGGGCCAACTCAGTTTTGTTTGCAGTAAGTAGGACTGTCTAAACAGTGTGAGAAGTTTGGCTTGCACTTCAATTCACAAAACAATTCATATTGTTACATAAACCGTGCCTGAGCAGGAGATTCCTGAGGAAGACCTGGAAGGAAGAGGTCACGGTATTTCTGGCCCTGGTTCATCAGATGTGCTGTGACTGCATCTGTGCATTGCAGTGGGACCAGAAAACACTGTAAGATTTGTGTTGTCAATATGGTTTTGGGACAAAAAAAAAAAGGAGGACCGCTAATCACAAGGAGCCAAAACCTTCAAGTCAGAGTAGCTGTCTCAGTCCACTGTGGGCATCTATGCCCCCTTATTTAAATGTGCCCCTCCCTCCTCCCTGATACCATTTTTTTCAGTGGTGTATTCCACTTCCATATTTGAAGTATTTCTTCCCCTGCTAACTTACCTAGGCAGCTGTCAGCTTAGCCAGGGGGTCCCTGGGTTTCTGGGGTGGGTGAAATGGCAGCTACCTGCGGTGCATGAAGCACTGTGAGTTACTTCAAGGTGAAAAGCTCTGCAGAGACAGCAGTTTCTGTGGCTGCTGGGTGTTCTTCAGCCTGCAGAGGGTCTCTGTTCCTTGATTTCACTGTCCCTTAGGACACGGGAGCCTTGTAGCTTTGGGAAAGGAGAACAGGATAGTTTTTTTACCCATGTGGGTCCCTGGAGCCCTGGAAAAGAGGCCAGCTTTGCTCTGCTGAGCAAGATGAGGAACATCTGCTTCTGGCCTACAGGCCTGGAAAATACGACAGTCCCCTCCCAGGCCGAGTTGGTCTTGTCTGCAGTGCTGTTCTCCAGCAGGGAGCTTCCACGGCACACTGGCTTTGTAGCCATGGTGGTAAACATAGCTCAGTTCAACCATTCTGCTGCTCAGGACAGCGTATCCTCATCTGGGGGAAGGGTTTGCTACAGCGTTGGAAGTGATGCTTTTCATCTCCCAGTAACACCCTCAGGAGATGTTGTCCCCACCCTTCCCCGCTCAGCTTTGGAGGCCCTGTGCTGAGGTGTCATCAATCTTAAGAATACTTCAACATAAGAGATGTTTTTGTTTTATCTTGCTATATTTAGGCCTCACGTACAAATAGGAATACTAAACTTGGAATGTTTGGAGCATACGGGGGTGTTGGTGTCTTATATTTAGCTTGATCTGTCAGTTGTACAAGCATCTGTCACAGACTAGCAGATGGCAGAAAGCCCTAATAGGGTTCAGAGGGAAAAGAACCAAGATCTTGGTTATTGGGGACAGGGTATGCTTAGGAATGAAACATGCTCCTAGAACATATGCTTGTTTTCTGCAGGGGAGAAAGAGCTGAATTCTGATGTGGCATGATCAGCATGGGTCTAGGATAGTGATTATAACAATTTAATAATTTAATAATTTAATAATTTAATGTTTGAAAACTGAGATGGCTCAAGAAGGTCACTTGAGCTCAGGTGCCCTTGGGTTTTGGGGGTGGTATAAAGGTACATGAAGACATGGTCCTTCGTCCAGGGAGCTCTGCAATCTCTTGGCTAAGTGCACATTGCTTTGAGGCTCCAGCTGTTGGAGAGGAGTTAAAAGAAGTGTTTGGCTGAGAATGTGGCTTCACAGCCAGCTTACCCTGACTGAGTTATGATCTGCTGCCAAAAGGAGCAGTTCTTCCACCTGTGCCCAGCTAATGTTCCCAACAAGCCCAAATCCACTTGGGTGTTCTTGAAGCTGTGCTGTGAGTCAGAGCAACTCCCTGAGCTTGGCTGAAAACTGGTTTCCAGTTTCATCAGCCTGCAGATCCAGTTGCTCTGTAGAACATTAGTGGCGCTGGTGGAAAAAAGGGGGGAAGTGGGAGAGGAACGGGCACCCAAAGCTACAGGCAGGGCAAGAAGTGAAGAGTGTTCTTTAAGTGACAGCAAATTCTCACATGGGTCTCCCACAGCGTTCTTCTGGGGGTGCTGGTTGCCCGTGGCTGAACAGCCAGCATGTGCCCAGGTGGGCAAGAAAGCCAATGTCACCTGGCCTGGATCAGCAATAGTGTGGCAGCAGGACCAGGGCAGGGATTGTCCCCCTGGGGTGGGCACTGCTGAGGCCACACCTCAAATCCTGTGTCCAGTTCTGGGCCACTCAGTGCAAGAAAGATACTGAGGGCTGGAGTGTGTCCAGAGAAGGGAACAGAACTGGGGAAGGGTCTACAGAGTAAATAATAGGAGGAGCAGCTGAAGGAGCTGGGGTTGTTTAGCCTGGAGAAAAGGAGGCTCAGGGGGGACCTTCTCACTCTCTACAGTTCCCTGACAGGAGGTTGTAGCAGGTGGGGGTCAGGTTCTGCTCCCAGGGAACAAGGGACAGGATAAGAGAAAATGGCCTCAAGTTGTGCCAGGGGAGGTTCAGGTTGGACATGAGGAAGAATTTCTTCACAGAAAGGATGGTTAAGCATTGGAAGGGGCTGCCGAAGGAGGCGATGGGAGTCCCCATCCCTGGAGGTGTTCAAGAAATGAGTGGATGTGGCACTCAGTGCTCGGGTCTGGGTGGCAAGGTGGTGATCGGTCAAAGGTTGCACTCGATGATCCTGGAGGTCTTTTTTTCCAGACTTAATGATTCTGTGATTCTATTTGGTGATTCTAAAGGTCACTGAGACCTTGCCTTGAAAGTGCTGCCCTGCCATTGCTGCTGGGAGGCTCCAGCTGCAGCCCCTGCTGGGAGGTGAGGGGCCCGAGCTGGCAGGATGTGCTCTGCTCCATTCTGTGGGGCAGCTTGCCTTGCCTCAACAGAAAGTGGTCACCGTCCAAGGAATGCTTTCCCCACTTCACATGAAGATGTATTAAGTGATTCATTGTGGTTGTTTTACTTTTTCACTAATATGCACTTGCTTATACAGACTCCTTGTCTCATCAATTAAGATGAATTATGAATTAAGTTGAATTGGCTGAAAATGGCCCATTTTTAAAGACTGTACCTGGTGGCTTTTCTTCCCCAAGAAAATGCTTCCATTATTTTTGCTCAAAAGCAAGCAAACAAAATCCCCACGATAAATTTATTGATGTAGCAGATGTAGTAGGTAGTCAAGAGGCAGTAAAATTGAACCATTCTGAAATGCTGAGGCCAGGCTGTCCAAGTTTTCCCATTTCCCTCTGCTCTCAGTGCTGAACCAGAGGAGGGACACCAGGATGATCAGAGGGATGGAGCAGCTCTGCTGGGAGGAAAGGCTGAGAGAGTTGGGATTGTTCAGCCTGGAGAAGAGAAGCTTTGGGG
>VXAY01004635.1:186457-222127 GCA_013399855.1 Oxyruncus cristatus | reverse complement strand
TTTTTGTGGGTTTTTTTTTTTGTTTTGTTTTGTTTTGTTTTGTTTTGTTTTTGTTTTTGTTTGTTTGTTTTTTGGTTTTTGGTTTTTTGGGTTTTGTTTTTTTCCCCAAAGCATCAGCTGTGTTTCCTACTGTATCAAATCAGCAATAATTTACTTAGGGAAAACATCATGAGTTACAAAGCAGGATTGTGTCTAATGGCACTGGCCTTCTTCCATCTGGGATTTCACCAGCCTTTTGCCTATGACCCTTGTTTGATCAAAGCTCCCCTCTGAAGTGAGAGCAAGGGCTGGAAAGTGGCAAGAGAGAGGAGTCTGTGTAGTTCTCAGTGTCTTGAACCCCAGTAGTGTCCCTTTTGCATTCTGAACCTAAAAATCACAGTAGTCCTATCTACTGAAATGCCAGGTCTCTGCACACAGATACTCTACCAGGGTTTAATGTAGGCATCCTAATATGTTGATTTTGCCTATAGACCATTTCATGGCCTTCTTCTGGTCTGTTTTACACCATGAATATAACTGATTTTAGCAGTGCTTCAAAACCAGCTTATTGGCTACAGTTTGGATACAATTTATGTTCTAAATACCATGCATAAGCGCTTGCCAATAACAGGAAAAATGTACTGTGTTCTCTCTGAGCCTTTAAAAGTGTGTAGGTGTTCTACCTACATCCCCTTTCTCTACATTTTTGAGTCCCTCAGCACTTGGACACTGAACTTTGGGAAGTCCTGCTATACTTCATGAATCCTTCTTTAAAGGTTGTGGACTCCTAGATTTCCAACACAAAGCAGTGGAATCTTTCTTAAACAAGAAAATCCAAAAGCACTGCTAAAAGTAGAAGTGGAAATGCCCAGGAGTACAATTATAGTCCACCCAATAGTATTGCTGTGATCAAAATGTATCTAATAACTATTAGGGTATTCCTATCATAAGCTTTAGAGTTCTCCTGAATTAAAAAAAAGAATTAAATGAGTGCTCTCAAGATAAGTATGTGTCAGAAGAGTACTGGGAGATTTAGGTTTAGATTTACAATGGCTTATGGCAACAAAAGAAATCAGTATATGCTGGGCTACAAATGGTAAAAACGTCCTCCGAGAGAAACTAGAAGGAAGAAATCAGTCCTGTTTGAAATGGCTTTGAATGTTGATGGAGACAGATTGATTCTTCACTGACCACCCTTTTGCCTCGTTTAACAACCGAACACACAGCAGCTGGTTCTGGCCCCGAGAGGACAGTGTAGCCAACAGTACAAAGCAGAAGCAACAAGAGCGAACAGTCGGGTGAGTTAGAGTGGTTCCCATGTTCACTGATCTAAAATAGTGAATTTTAGGATCCTCACCTGAACAGTAGAGGTCCTGCTGTGTCCAGTCCTGGGCTCCTCAGGACAGGAGAGACATGGAGTTCCTGGAGCAGGTCCAGCAGAGGCTGTGGAGATGATTCAGGGACTGGAGCATCTCCCTGAGGAGGAAAGGCTGAGGGAGCTGGGGCTGTTCAGCCTCCAGAGGAGACACTGAGAGGGGACCTCATCCATGTGTGTCAGTGTCTGCAGGGAGGGGGCAGAGGATGGACCAGGCTCTGCTCGGGGGTGCCTAGCAATGGCACAAGAGGAACGGGCAGGAACTGATGCCCAGCAAGTTCCAGCTGGACATGAGGAAGAACTTCTTTGCTGTGCAGTGACCGAGCACTGAACAGATTGCCCAGAGAGGGGGTGGAGTCTCCCTGACTGGGGATATTCCAGAGCTGTCTGGACACAACCCTGTGCCACGTGCTCTGGGATGACCCTGTTGGAGCAGGGAGGCGGGACTGGATGACCCACTGTGGTCCCTCCCAATCTGACCCATTCTGGGATTCTTTGACTTGATTTTGTTTTCAATTCTTCATAATGCTCAGGATTTTGGGAGGAGGGTAGGTGAGTGAAGGTGAGTTAAGGTGACTTGGACTAGCCTGCCCTCCCCCTGTGGCACCTGCAAGACCTGAGCCAATTGACAAAATCAAAGGATGAGCAAACCTTGGCCTCCAGCCTTTGCTTGTATTCAACCTGTCCAATAGCACTGACATCATCTCCTGGAGAAGGAACTGAGAGGAAATTGTTCAGTCTAGAAAGTTCAGTATAGCTTTGTTGGGTGGGGTCTCTTGTCCCTTGATGGAAAGTACTTAATACATTTTACATACGTTGTACCAACAAAAATTATGTTTAGAGCAACAGTCAGTTTGGGAAATGGGAGCATTGGCTTTTTTAGTGCTCAGTTCCCTTTTAGTTCTTACACACACTCTCTGTCCTCTTTTCCACATTCTCTGGCTGGGAGATGAAGGAGCTCAGGCTCTGGTAGTGGGTGTTGTATTGTCTCCAGGGAAGGTGGGCTGAGGGAGTGCAGGGGAGTGCTGCTGTGGCTGGGAGATGCTGTGAAATACAATGAAAATGCTTGAGGAATGTGGATGTGGAAGCACTGCAGAGGTACCTGTGCAGTGGTGGGGCGGGAATTTTTGAGACATCCCACAAACAATGCTGTGGAGGGAAGAAATTCAGCAGATTCCAGGCAGTGGAGATGGGTTTTGAGGCCTTGTGGGATAGAAACCCCCGTTTTAAAATGCACAGAGCACGGTTTGTTCTAAAAACAGTCAAGAATTCATGCGACAGGTTCCCAGCAGAATGAAAGCATTTCAAAGCAAATGAGTTATGTTGGGAAGAAGGAAAGTAGGATGAGAACGTGTAACAATCCTCTAGAAGGACTGTGTGACAAATGTCTGCATCATCTGTCTTTTTGTTTCAAATTCTGTCATTCCTGTATTGTCTCCTGAATACCAGCATTAGGAAAAAGAGAGTTAAGCTGTAAATTCTTGGGGTGAGTGGGTAATACTGTATGGAGGAGCTCCACAGGGAAATTTTGTCTTTATTATTTGTATTACCATATTACCAGAAGGCGTTTGGGAATCAAAACATTATTTTTTGGGCACTATATGGAAGAAGCCTCTCCACTCTAAACAATAACTATATAAAGAAGAAGTGCAGTGGAAAAAAAAAGATAAGGACTGGAAGCAATACTAGGAAAATCTGTCATGCATATTAATATTGCATAGAAATCTTGGTAGAAGATGAAATTGGATTTTAGAGTATTTACTTCTGAAATAAAAAATGTTGTGCTGAGTCTGTGGAGATAGTTCTAAGGAATTTAGCCTTCTGGTCGCTCATTTTTCTTTAATGCAAGAAATATGCTACTACTGCAATTCTTAGGCTCACTAGACTAGGGAATGCTGATGGCATGGTGGAGAAAATTCCTCATTTCACTGGAGAAAACTGGCAGTGGAATTGTGGAATATCCTGGTAAACAAGTAAAAAAGAAAACCAACATAGGCTGGGATAAAAAACAGGCTGGGAAAAGGTTGGTGGCACCTATATGGGTGAGATTGCAATAGGATACCCCAGCCATTGGTAAAAATCCCTGAAAAGAAATTGGAACACAATTGCAGGTAGTATAATTTTTGTTTCATCACAGCCATGTTCTCTGTGGAAAACTTGCCTTCATAGTATATAAGCTTTGTATTAAACAGTTGTAACTGAGGCCGAA
Organism: Oxyruncus cristatus; assembly: GCA_013399855.1. NCBI lineage: Eukaryota > Metazoa > Chordata > Aves > Passeriformes > Cotingidae > Oxyruncus > Oxyruncus cristatus. The sequence goes on along the minus strand of VXAY01004635.1, from coordinate 218,564 downwards.
ATGAGATCCTGTTTCATCATGAAGTTCAGCCTTCTCCCTTCCCAGGATTCAGGGGGTGGTGGATTTCTAAGGGGCAGAACAAGAGAGGATCCTGAAGGGAATGCCCCTCTCTTTGCACAGCAGTGTAACTCTAGGAGTTGTGGTGGAGTGACTCTTGCTGTGGCACTGCTGTGCTTGCGGGGAGCATTGGGTGTGCAGCTTTTGGAATATGCTGTTTTTACTTGCAAGCAACTTCTTTTTCTCCAAAACAGCCATGTCTGAAATTAATCTGAGGGACCTTGATCCAGCTTTGGTCGCAGCAAAGCACAAACATTGTTCCATCACAAAGCAGCACTCATTGCCTGAGCCTGCTTGCTGCTGGATTTGAGTCCATGCTGTTAAAATTCAAGCAACCTAGAAATGACATTTATCTGTTTCGTAGGTTATGTGGCTGAGCATTCATCCCTGGGAGGAGAGGGAATTGTCTTTCCTGGTTATTTAGTTGAACACCTACAGTTCTTTGACTCTTTTCTTTAGGAATAGGGCAGGGCAGTTCCCGTAAATTTAAGCAGTTGTCACGTAAAAATCATGAGGAAGTACAAGTAAGTCTTCACGGCCTGCACTGAGTGGAATGTGATCACTGTTTATTGTATTCACATATTGGAAGAGGTTTTGTCTTCTGATGTGGTTGCTGATTGATGCTGACATTATTATATGATTGCCTGTGGAATTTTCTTATCTCCATGGAATCTCTGAGCAGAAAGTCGTGGCAAAAAACTTTTAGATAAGCAAAGGGGTTGGCCTTACTTTGTTTTATGAGAAAAAAAACCCACCCAAACAAGGCTGTGGTTAAGGTTAGATCCTTCCAGAACTCCCTTCCCTGCTCTCTTGGTGCTTTTTGATATCCAAATGCTTCTGGATGTACCGACAAGTACTAAAGTACAATCTTGGATCATCTCACTGACACCAGTTTTCAGGGTTTTTTTTCTGCACCTGTTTATCTGGCCAGAATTGCAGAACACCAAAGAGAACTATTGTGGAATCTATTAAAGCCTCTGTGTTTAAACCCTTTGTGGGTATAGCTTCCTCATCTGCTTCTCACACAAAATGAAGACTTTCCTGGATTGGATAAAGCCATGTCTGTGCATGTATATTTTTCTCTCTTTCTCAACTAAAAGGTATTCAAATCAGAAAGCTCTCAGTAGAGACCCAGGAATAGATGGCTTCCATCTGTGTCTGCAGCTAAACCACTTCTGCTGGAATGTGTTCACAGGAGAAACTTGGTGCCTTTCCCACTGGTGCCATAGTACTGCTCAGGAGAGGTCCTTTGCCTGGGAAAAAGGACTCAGAGAAAATTTAGAATGTGATATTACCTTGGATTTATGTTATGATCAGGGGTTTTTTTGTGTGTTTTGTTTGTTTGTTTGAGGGGGTTTTGTGGTTGTTTGGGGTTGTTTTGTGGGTTTTTTTTATGCTTTATCACTGTGTATACTTGTATTTCTACAAGAAATATATGTACATTCCATCTGAGTGGAGAGTTCTTATAGAAAACATCACCCACCCACTTCCTAGAGTTTAAACCAAAAGTTCATCTGTTTTATCCTTAAATATGGTCCTTAAAACCTTAAACATTTCTTGTTTAAGCATCTAAACTTGTTGAGTGGTGCCTCAGAAACTGTCATGTGAAGGAAAATAAAATTTTTGAGGGGAAATTTGCCAAAATGGAATATTTGAGATTCTTTACTGGGGGAAAAAATCATTTTGAGGTTACAGAAAAAACAAACATTTCACCCTGCAGGTACCTTTTGAAAATACTACGTCTAGAAATGTGGCTCGTTTTGCTTCTTGGTGTGGTATTGTTAAGTATATGCATATGGAAAAGAAAGTAAACAGCAATTAGTTATCTACATTATTCACAGATTTATTTTTTTAAAGACTCTGGATCAAAGCAGGGATGTGTGAAATCAGTACTGTATTTACCTGGAGTAGCTTTTACCTTAGTTCACGATGACGAGCTCGCTGTTCTTGCTCCAAGGCGTTGTTTCCCTTGACCCCTCAGAGCATTGAGTCCCGCGGGGTGTGATAACTCATGGAAAGATTTGTCCCCGGTAGCTGGCACCTTGTCCTTCCAAGTTCTACACACGTGGGACAGACCGTGGCATTGCACAGGGAGACAGTTAAAAGGGCTTCAGTAAGAATACAGGACAGACTGTAGTGGTTGAGGGTAGGCTTGGTCAGTGAGGGCTTACATGTGACTGGCCCCTCTCTTTGTACCCTTTCCTGTCCATTTTTTCCTCTCCCTTTGTCTTGCCCCGATCCACTAAAAGTTCCTTAAGTTCAGTCCCACAGGCCCACTTCAGACAGCCTTCAAACATCCTGTTCCTCTTGTCTCCTCCTTCTTAGCAGTTACAAATCCCAGACTGTCCCTCTCCAAAGCTGTGCCTGAAGTTCCTTGATGGACCATCAATTAGTGGCTGAGGACTTCTGGTCCTTCCCGGCACCTTTCTATCCTGTGCACCTGGCTTGTTCTTGTTCTATTATTCCCCCGTTATTTAATATTCCCTTTGAAGTGAAAGGGTCCTTAACTGGATAACCTTAATGAAGCAGAGGCCCAGCATCAGGACCTCAGCTGTCCTTCTTCCCTGCCCAATCTTACCCAACACTGCAGGACAGTGACCCAGAACAGGCCCTGTGGAAACAGTGGTGCCCAGATACTTTCTCAGCAGCACAAAGGGAGACTCAGACTGCGCTGGCGTGGAAGGGGTGAGCACTCCTGGGAGTAGAGGCTTGTACCTGCGTGAAGGATGGTTGGTTTTCTTTTCCACACAGACAGGAAACCTGAGTTAACCTGCGTGGAGCTGGAGGTACCACCGGTGCAGGTTCAAAGATTAAAATCTGTCCTTTACAGCCACGAGCCTGTCAGGGGCAGAAGGCAGCGTGTTCTCCACGTTGAAAGAGAGACAGAACTGTGCTGCCAAGCTGTAACAGAAGAAGGGCTGTAATGAGCCTAAAAGAAGTTGAGACAGTATTAGCTTACACAAGTGACCAGAATCTGTAAGTGATATGGAACAAAACAGCATTTGTGTCCTCTCCCTTCTTCTGGTCCAGCAAATCTCTCCACTCTCAGCCAGACTGAATAGATCTGGAGGAGCTTTCATCACTTCTACCAATATGTGACCCTTGTCCTGCTGCTCTTGTCAGCAAAGATAACATTTTCCATCACCTCTCTTCAGACAGATGGGACTGCCCTTTGTTCCTTTGATGAACTAATCACACCCTTGAATGACAGGCCAGCTAGATGGAAAGAAATAAAGGGAGATAAATATCATGTGCATGACCATCCTGTTTGCAGGACAAACACATACAGGAGTCAGGAAACTAGGACTTTGACTTATGGAAATCTTATCTAAACCTACTCTCAGTTTGAAGCCATTCCTCCTTGTCCTGCCACTCAGGCCCTTGTAAATAATCTCTCTCCATCTTTCCTGGAGACTCCCTTCAGCTACTGGAAGGCCACAATTTAAAGGCATCAGTTCCATCAAGTAAGATTGGTCTTCAGAAGTATTTCAAGCATCCAAGAGTCTAAAATCCAGTTAAAGGTGAAATGGTTTGAATTTCAAACTGTCCAAGTTCTGTATGAAGATTTCAAAGTCTCTCAGGTGCTTCAAGCCTGTGATGATTGTTAAAAGATTGATTGGAGCTAATTGATTGAGAGTTAGGTGCCTTTGAGGGTCTTAAAGTACCTCGGCCTTGGTTAAAGCCCTATATCCTGAGCTGACACTTGCTTGTAAAGCATTTTGGTCTTCATTGGGTGGGATTCAAACAAATAATAAAGCAAGGTGCCACCTGTTTTAGTAGAAATAAGGATGTCTACAAAGACAGTTTATTTCTTGTTCATTTTCCTATAAATGATTAAAAAAAAAGTAAATGTTTTACCAGTTCAGTCCTTTGTTATTTACTGCACAAGCATGAGCTAGTCATCTAAATCGGGCAATTGCATTTACCTTGGGGAAAAAAAACCTCTTACAAGTAGCTCTTCAAAAGCAGACTGGAAGACATCAGTGAGTCTTTCCAGCAGCAGGCCCTTTTAAAAGTATGTAATTAGTCTTTTTGTGATAGGCTCATATGATGAGGAAGCAAGGGATTACTGCACACATGACTCTCCTTGCCTGTCGTCACTGATTCTGAGTGACTGACACCACCAGGGCTGAACTGGAATTGGACGATGTACACACCGACAATCCTGAGTCATTTCTGGAAACCTTTCCTGTTTGGAGGATGTTCAACTTCTTGATACTGAGTTGAAAGCATGATGACATTCAAAATGTGCTTTTATCCAGAGAAGGTTTTGGGCTCGTTGGTTACAGGTGTTAGTTCAGTCAGCTTTTTGCTTTCACACTGGATACGGTTCCTTTCTATGTTCTTTCCAGAGAAAGAAATTCTTTCAGGAAGAATTTCTTGGCTGAAAGGGTGGTCAGGAATTGGAATGTGCTGCTCGGGGAGGTGGTGGAGTCACCATCCCTGGAGGTGTTTAAGGAAAGTCTGGATGTGTCACTCAGTACCATGGTTTAGTTGACAAGGTGGTGATCAGTCACAGGTTGGACTCCATGATCTTGGAGGTCTTTTCCAACCTAAATGATTCTGTGATTGTGTGAAAAGGTTTGCCAGCTCTTATCTCAGTCTTGTCCAGGCATCAGGTTTAGCACCACAAGGAGTAATTTGATCTGTGCTGCTGACACACAAACTGGTTAATTAGTCAAGCAGAGTTTAAGCAGGGGAGTACAGTTCTTCTGAGATCAAAGTCATCATGGAAATTTATGCCAGCAGTGCTCTGGGGACTCTAGGATTTATCTATTGACAAAAAGTTATCAGAAATTTGAGTAATTAGTTTTTTGGGTTTTTTTTCTCTGCTACTGTCTGATCAGAAGTTTTCCAAAGAAGCAACAGTTCACCAGGGAAACGTGTTTCACTTTCAAGAGGAGTTGGGCAAAGAACTGCCCTGCTTTTGAAGCCTTCCCCCCTTTTTGCTAGTGAGGGGTGTATTTCTATGCTGAATCTTGCTTAAATTATTTGATGCTTTTATGTGGGGATTTTAAATATGGAAATACCTATGACTTCCAGCACATTTGGATGTAGCCATTAAAAAAAATAAAAAAGAGTTTTAATCGAAGGGAGAGAATAAAATCTGCACTTGTCCGTATTTTAGAATACTTCATTTTCTGAAATGAAATTTTCATGTTTTATAAAGCAGGCATTTAAAGCCTCTGGTACTACCTGTAGACTGAACAGCTGCTACCAGATTAAACTCATTTGGGAGAACAACTTGATCCATATTCACCCACATAACAATTAGTGATAGATAGAAATGACTCACCACTGAAGGAAATTTGTGTGCTGCATTCGAGCCAGTGGTCAAGCCAGTCATGGTTTTATTTGATAACCAATGACAAGAGTAAGAGCTCAAGAGAGCTCAAGAGAGCTCTTACTCTCCTTGATTGTTTCACACCCTCAGTCACTCCCTCCTTTCCCACAGCCAATGCTACAACCCTTTGTTCTCACCTCTGATTCCCAGCAGGAGGTCACTGCTGGTCCGAGAAGGTCAATTCCTGCTATGCAGCTCCTTGCATGTGCCAGTCTCAGGGGCTGCTGGTCAGGGTCCTGAACATCACCCAGCATTTGTCTCCACTCAGCAATCTGAATTTATGGAATTTTCCTCCACTTGTAGGATTTTTTGTCCAATCAAAATCTTCATCTTGTTCTTTCTCAGACCCCCGTTTCTTTTTGGAAAAACCTTATTTTTAGTGTCACATCTCCTTTCTGGATGTTTTCCAATCCAAGTAGTGTATGTACAGTACACTAACACATGAATGGCCTCCTAATTGGAGGTTCTGTCTCCTGTCTCTTTATTAATGGGAGAATTCTGGATCAGGCCACTTTTGCTTTGTTCATGTGCTATCTAAAGTTATAGAATCATTGAATATCCTGAATGGGGAAGGGAGCCACAGGATCAATGAAGTCTAAGTCCTGGCCCTGTACAGGACACCTCAAGAATCCACCATGTGCTTGAGAGTGTTGTCCAAATGCTCCTCAAGCTCTGTCAGGCTTGGGGCCACGACCGCTTCCCTGGGGAGCCTGTTCAGTGCCCAACCACCCTCTGGGGGAAGAACCTTTTCCTGAGATCCAACTTAAACCTCCCCTGACACAAGTTCAGGCCATTCCCTTGGGTCCTGTCCCTGGTCCCCACAGAGCAGAGATCAGGGCCTGTCCCTCCTCTGTCCCTCCCGAGGAGGTTGGAACTGCAGTGAGGTCTCCCCTCAGTCTCCAGCTGAACACACCGAGTGTCCTCAGCTGCTCCTCACACGGCTTCAAATCAAGGCCCTTCACCACCTTTGCAGCCTCCTTTGGATGCTCTCTAGGAGCTTTATGTCTTATATTGTGTCACCCCAAACTGCCCCAATATTCCAGATGAGGCTGCCCCAGGTCAGAGCAGAGCGGGACAATCCCCTCCCTGACCTGGCCGGCGATGCTGTCCCCGATGCCCCCCAGGACAGGGTTGGCCCTCCTGGCTGCCAGGGCACATCCCTTATGATCACCCCTTACAGTCTGAGCCAGCAACCAGCAAGTGTCAGAGTTGTGCTGGAGTTTACTCAATTTCTGGTGTTCACCAGCCCACACACAACACATGTGCCACCAATTACCTGCTGCCCGTAGGCGTTCACAGTGTCAGCTATTTTATCACCAGGGAACCCCCCAAAAAGGACACAGCAGTTCTGATGTGGTGAACAGAGGGAGAGAGGCAATTCCTTGCCCTGCTTTCTACTTCCTTGGTTGCTAGGTAGTTAATCCGCATGACTACAAGGATGCAATGCTGGCATCCAGGACACGTTCCTATAAAAGCTGCTTGTTGTCAGTCTGTGGAGTTACTCTGCAGCAGGTGCAGAATTTCACGTTTGCCTATGTGTGAAGTTGTGAAATGACTCTGAGCCATAATGACTCACAGTAAAATTCACCTTAAAAGGAACCTGTGGAGGTCATCTTGGCCAAGCAGGTCCAACTTCAAGGGTGGTCAGTGCCTCATCCAGTTGTGTTTTGAATATCTCAAAGCTAATGAGATACATCTCAAATCCTATGCCTAATTTTTTTTTTTTTTTTTTTTTTTTTTTTTTTTTTTTTTTTTTTTTAAGGAGAGAACAAAGTCAATTTATAAGCCAATTGGTGCCATCCTGATCAGGGAAATCCTCTTAATGATGAGTCAGTAGCTCACTGGAGATGAAGGAGATGTATTTACGCAATAGCTCTGCAAGAATGTTAGATTTTCTGATTGATACCTTCCAAGATTACAGAAGGACTGGTTTGGGTTGACTTTCAGAGTACCAGTGAACAATTCTAATTTCTAGCCCTATTTCTAGCTATGTTTTCTTTATCAAAATTAGATACAATCAGATACAGTCTCTGAGGTGAAGAAGGGAAACAGATTTGCAAGGCATCAACATCTACTGTGCTTTGTCACACCAGGAGGGAAGTAGGAAGAATGAGTGATAAGAAATTTAAGTCTTGTATTACTCATCTGAAGTCTTCAACTATTAGTGCTGTGCTAATGAAGTCTTTTTGGGTTGTCTGACAGATCTTATGATAAACTCCTTAACAAAACAATAAAACTGGGCGGATGTCAATTGGCTAATGAGCTGATAATCAATATCCAGCAGCTGTGACGAGATGGCAGACAGGTATCAGGCTCTGCTCGAGGCTAGGTACTTGGCTGGTTCAAGTTTCAGGGAGGATGCTGCCAAAACAATAATAATTGCATTGTATGACAAGATTTAGGATAAAGCAATGGCAGCCTAATAGTGACATTAATCTAAACTGAGTACGTAGAAACACCTTCTCCCCCACAAATCATTATGAAGCCGTTGATCCTGGCAATTCGAGTTTGTTCCTGAGATGGGCATTAGACTGGGAAGATATGAAATGCCCTGGTTAGAACCTCAAATTCCTAAATCTCCAAGGAGTCAGGGATATCAGCCCACGTCACATTAAACATGTAATTATAACTCCATAGATACAAAGCTACTCCTTTACAATCTCAGAGGCAACCAGAGCAGGATTTACTTCATTTAACTGTAGATATCAATAGCAAAGACTTAAACAGAATTCTGAGCAAGCTATCTCACCTCCCATGATTCCCAGAAACAAGGAGCAGAAGTTGTCTGCTGTAATGGAGCTGTCCATATTATGATGGAGATGAGGTTCATCCAAGAAGTTTCTAGTTGTGTTCATTAACTGTAGAGGCTGGGTGGCCGTATCAAATGCCTGGAGTTAAGAGAGATGAATCTCACTGTGATTGATTGCACCGTGAATATCAGTGATAAAAAGGGGGTCTTTTTGTATGACAGACCAAATGGCACAAGTTGTGTTTTGCTTACTGATATACAACTGGAACTTTGCTTGGTGAAATTCAATTTATTCCAAAAGTAATTAGGAGATAGGCAAGGGCGAGCACAATTTTACCACAGAACCATGGAATCATAGGGTTTTTTTTAAAGATCATCCAGTTCCAACCCCCTGCCATGGGCAGGAACACCTTCCACTATCCCAGGTTGCTCTGAGCCCCATCCAACCTGACCTGGAACACTTCCAGGGATGGGGCAGCCACAGCTTCTCTGGGCAACCTGTGCCAGGGCCTCCCCACCCTCACAGGGAAGAATTTCTTCCCGATATCCAATCAAAACCTGCTCTCTGTCAGTTTGAAGCCATTGCCCCTTGTCCTGTCATTCTATGCTAATGGAAAAAGTCCCTCTCCGTCTTTTCTTGTGGGCCTCCTGTTACCTCTCTCACTGCCAATCCATCTGCCTGAAAATAAAGATCCTTATATGATTTTCCATTGTGCTGTGATACAGGTTTGGGGAGTACCGTAGGGTATCATGGACAGGATATTTCCTCTGAAGAGTAAGGATTAAACTGTTCAATTATTCTTGGTTTAACTGCCTAACCATGAGGTTTTCTGGTGTACAAAATCCCTAAATGTCACAGACTTACCTCCCAGGCCAGCCGGGAGTGCAGGGGCTTTCTGGGCTTGTGTGAGGTGAAGAAGCAGGAGGAGACAGGGTGGTCTGAATGGTCAGGGCTGTGCTAGAAGCAATTCCCTCTCACACAGCAGAGGAGGGCATTGAAAAAAAATGCCTCCTGCAGGTCTCTGCCCCTGATGTAACATCTCCTGAGAGCTGTGCTGCAAAGCACCTCAGAGATGACTCTTTTTCCCTGCAGTTTGTCAGGCCTGACTTGCACTGGCCAGCTCAAACCAGGGAAGGGTGACCACTGCTTTCACAGAAACCCTTCCAGTGCCTGAGAGACTCTGGCTTTAGCTCACAAAGAGACAGATTTAGCTCACAAATAAAAAATAAGGGTTGGGGAAAATAAAGAAAAATAAAGAAAAATAAAGAAAAAATAAAGAAAAATAAAGAAATGGCGACACAGCATAAAGCAAACAGTTGCCATAGCTTATTGCATATTAAAGAAGGTTAGTGTTCCAGGGTTGTACTGCTGGGAGGGTTTGACAGGTTTACACTGAAAGACACCACTTAGAAGTGTTAACTTGTTTTAGCTTAGCCTTATGGAGCCTTTTCACTGCATAGTATAAAGCTGGCTACAGCCTTCATAATTCATTCTTAAAATGTGAGGTTAATGTGTAGCTACATTGGATATTAAAGGAAACAGATGGAGCAAGGAACACGGTGAATCACAGGGAATCTGTTCAAGAATTTTTCTCAGTAAGAGGTTTATTCCTTACTGAGTCTGCCTTAAATATCAGAGAAAGCTCAAATCATCACATAAATGCCAGTTCCACTGCTCCCTGGGTGGTATTTGAAGTTTCAAGCTAAATGTTGGGTTTGCCTGGTCAGGTTGGGACTTACCAAGGAGAAGCAGAAAATTCATTCTCATTGAATTGAAGCTAGACCTTTGTTCCTAGTTCCTCTTGAAAATCTAAGACTTTGATTTCCCTGGTAACCATCTGGAATATTGTGCTTCGCAAACCTGACGGTTTGGCCGCTACATCCGAGTCTGCTTGTTTCAGCCATGGGAAGACACTCCCAATTCCTAACACGAGTCATACCTCATATCCAAATTTACTGTAATTCCAGACTATCCATCAACTTTCTGGCCAACTGCCCTAGGGCAGAGGATGGCTGTGTGGTTGCATAAATAGGGTTGTTGGAAGCACCAAGTGAGGTCAACGGGCATGATTCCCGCAGTCAGAAAGCCCAGGCAGGATTTCCATTGCTCTTCAATCAGATAGGATGGAGGAAGAATGTCCCTGGTGATCTCAGTTGCAGCTGGGAGCTGATACCCTTCCAAGGCTGGATAAATAATAAATGGGCCCAATGGTGGTTGTCTCTGCAATGTGCTAATAATTTTGATATAATGTACTGGATGGCCATAGGTGCATGTTTGGAGATGCCCTGCAAGTGATTTGTCATTTGTGTGTAAGAGAACAGAAAATTAGGGCCTGTTGTGAATCTGGTGGTTATACCCTGGAGGAAGTGATCCAGGGAAGCATCACCACCTCTTGATGCTTTCAAAATGGGATGGCTTTCAGGAAGGAGAAGGTTTAGCTGAATATGGCTCACTGTGCTTAGTGAAGAAGTGAATGGATGAAATTGAAGTCTAAGAGATCAGACCAAGAGATCAAATGGCTCCTTTGTGCTTAGATTTTACAGAAAATATTATGCCTGTGTTTTCTGTTAAGAGGTTTGACTGAAACTTTTCTAATCAGCTTTTGAACTGACCAAAAAAGAGAAGAAAAACATTTTTTTTTTTCTATCGCTACCCATTCTGAGAAAAACGTTTTGGTTTGATTTGTTGTCAGCTGGTTTTCATGTTCTCTCTCCTTTTTTTTTTTTTTTCCATGGCTCATGTTGCAGTAATCTGTACTTTTGGAACAAGACGATCAGAGCTTAGTATCTGCCTTTGCTGAAATAATCCTCTTGGCCATGATGTGTGGCAAAGTGGCAGGTCTGAAGTCTTTTGCAGCTTTTGACCTCACCCAGTGGGTGGGATGTGGTGAGCAGCTGTGCTGTTTTGTCTGGACTGACAGCAAAGTATCCCATGCTGTTCCCTCTGCAGGAGGGAAGGACTGTGCACCATCCATTTAGCTGGAACACCGTGCTCATCTTGGCTTATCTCTGCGCAGGCTGGTGATGGGGAAGAGTGAACACGTCAGTGGGCTTGTCTTCCCATCCATCTTCAATTCCACCTACTTTGTCTTTGGAGTGTGAGGTGCAGTCAACCAATTTTAGGCCGCGAGATAAACATTTAAGAGCTTTTTTCTTCTTATATATATTCCCTTTCCTATATAGGAAAGGAAACTTGGCTTCTATTAAGAGGGGACAGAAATCTGTGTCGGTGTCAAGGCTCCCATTAGCAGGCACAGGTAGTTCATTCTTCCAAAAGGCTCCATCTGGACTGACACTTGGTTTCTCCTGAGGCAGGAAAAGACAGAGTTGGTACATTTGCAAAATCAGAGCTGGAATCCTGTACCCGTTCTGCATGAGGCCACAGGTTTGCAGTATTGGAGGCCATGAACATGGAGGAGCTGCAGGAAACCTCCTTTCCATCTTTGCCAGGGCCTGGAATCCTGTAAGTTTTCTGTGCTGATGTGGTGGCACAGAGGAAAACTACAGCTGCTGGGGTAGGCAGACAATGCCCTGCACAATCCTGAAGGAGGCTGGCTGTCTGCCTCTGCTTGTGCAGGGTGTTGGTTCTTTCAGTTCTAAAACCACAGAATCCCCTGAGCTGGAAGGGACCCACCAGGATCATGGAGTCCAACTCCTGGCCCTGCACAGGACACCCCAAGAATCCCACCATGTGACTGAGAGCATTGTCCAAATACTCTGAGATCTGGCAGCCTTGGGGCCAAAGGAAGCAGTGCAATACCAAGCCTATTGACCTGGTGGTCAAAGCCATTTTTAGACCAGATGCGGCAGGAACACTGGTCCTGGTTGACACTGCTGGAATTTCTGTGACTCGAGTGGAGGCCCTGCTCACCCACCTCCTCAGCTCTGAAGTGGTGGGAGAATCAGGGTGAGCGTTTCTCCCCTTCTCTTGCAGGTGGGTGTTGTGTGGTGTGTGGCTTTGGTACCCGGTGTCACCGTAGTAACAGCGAGTCCTCGTTTCCTGGCAACTGTCAGGGTTGCTAAGAGAGGAATTGGCAGCATCCGTAAATCTGACATCTTTGACACCCTCCACTCACATCACATTGGGATGGGTTTGATGGAGAGAAGACGACCTAGTGGCCAGTCTCATCTCCTTTTACCTGGCTGAATGTTGGTTTTCAGAAATAATTATTTCAGAAAGTGTCTATAAGGCGATGGAATAGCCTGTCTGGGAGATAGGGAACATGGATCCTGCTGCTTGCCATCCTTGGTCCATTCAATAACTACAGGTGACACTTCCCTACCCTCTGCTATGAGATGAAATGAGTTCTGGGAATAAAAATCACTATCTAGGTGCTAAGTGTTATCACTGGTCTTTGATGCTCTGGTTCCCCAGTACATTTCATACGTGAGTTCACTGAGAAAGAAACTTTCATCAAGCTTTCTTCTGCCAGTGCTTCATTCTTAAAAAGAGTTTGCTCCCTAAACCCACCTGTCCACAGGGAAAAAGCTGAACTTGGAGTGGGGAGTGTGGGTAGGGGAGGGAACAGCAGATCCGGTAAGGTATTACTCCAGCTTAGCTCCGTGGAATTCAGCGGAGTTATAACCAATGCACATCTAAAAGCAACACAGTGATGAATTGATAAATCCTATTTGCTTGCAGCTGCCCACTCTGAGCCAGAGCTGGAGACGTTACTATCGGCTGGTGCGTGCCAGAGCATGTGCGGAGTGAGTTGTTGTGCTCTCTGCAGTGCACAGGAGACAGATGGTGAAGCCCACCCATCCTGGAGAGTGCCTACAGAGAGGAGGATTTCTGCAGTGCCGTGGTGCTGGCAGACAATGCAATAGCAATACTCTTACATTTCAGAGAACTGGCTCGTCTCAGAAGTGGTATTTTACCAGTATTGTCTTCTGGCACCTCTTTGTTCCACAGCTGCCTGCACAGCTTTTGGCACAGCACTGGTGGAGACTGGGTGCTGCTCTGGCCGGATCAGCTCTGCCGTTTAGTGTGAAAACTGGACTGTAGGGAAGAAAGCCAAACAATCTTGGCTACTGGGGTGTTCTTAGGAGAGGAGAACCCACGGAGTGATGTTCTTACCCCTTCTAACATGGCAGCAAACCCTCTGTGTTAGCATGGTATGGGCAGAGCTTCTCTTGGTTGGGAGTTGGGGATGGATGGACACAGGCACATCAGATTAATGGAGGTGTCTTCCCTATCCTAAATGGATAACGTTTGTTTAGTGAGGCTTGTGACAAGCCAATGAAGCCCTGTGTGATTTTGCAGAAGCCATGAGAAACCCTGGGGACGTTCAGAAATGCTCAGCTTCCCACCAATTTCCTGCAGCCAACAGCACGTTGACCCTGGTGACAGCACCAGCCTCACAAATGAAAAGGACACGCATCACTAAGAGGACAATCAAATTTGCAATGAATGCCTTGTATATCAGTTTCTGTTACTGTCGTTTTTATCTGTCCCAGCTAATCCTTGTGTCCCTAGAAAGCCTGCCCTAGTGTTCCATTTCCTGCAGCAGGAATGGTGCCTGCACTCACAGCAGGGGTGGCTTTCTCCAGCTCTTTTGTCAAATGCTGTCGTGGACCCCCTGAGCTCCTTGTTCCTTTGCCAGAGGTGGGGAGTGTGCAACTCGCTGAGGTGGAGTCTTCCGTCTCCTTCTCAGGCCAAGGAACCGGCTCTGACTTTTGACCGGTGCCTGGAAGAGCAGCATTTCTCAAGTGGAAGTGCTGTTCCCAGTTTAGCAGGTAGGGATTCTGTGTCGGTATAAGGGGAAAAAGTAATCTGTTGCTTTGCAGCTGTCACTTCAGAGATTTTCATCCCTCTCTCTTACGTAAGCATGAGAGTATTAGAGACACAAGATGTGGGGGTTACAGGTATGTGAAATAGCTTCACACAGCTATACAGACATCCCTTTCAGCCTTGTTTGTGCTAGAAGAGGTGTGGGATTAAAGGACGTATCCTCTTTTTGTTTTTCAAAAAGTGCAGAGGCTTGGCATAATTACCAGTGCAGTAATGACATTGTGGGTGAACCCAGATGTGATCAGTGTTTTCTTCTTCTCCTTCCTTTTTTCCTTTTTTTATTTGTTTTGTTTTGTTTTGTTTATATAAAATGTCACTGCAGCTCATTTTTCAGGGTTGTGTGATCATTATTGTATCGTGATCTGGCTCTGCTCAGAAGTTTCTACCTGGAAAATCCCTGAAAGTGAAGTTGTCTCTTAAGAACAAAGAGACAGTCATCTATAAAATCTGGTCTAGTAATCTGAGCAACGTAGAGATGTTTGCTCAGGCCCATACCCTGAGTACTGGGAGAGAGAAATGATTTGATATCAGACTTGAGTCCTTGGCTTCTGGAGCTGGGCCAAGTCCACTCCCTAGAATTAAACTGCAGTAGCCAGGGACATGGTGGCAGCTGGGAATGACCAGGACACCCAGGAGCCTCTCCTGTCCTCCACCAGACATGAGGAGGAAGAGGGAGTGGAGCAACTGGGGCAATTTAAAATGGATCCTGTGGCAGGTTCGACGTGCTGTGCCCCTCTCCAGGAGGCTGGCTCACAGCAGAGGGAAGGGCGAGGGGCTGGCTCCTTTGTAAGGACTTTGGAAGGTCGTGGCGAGGCTGCCCGGATTCCCTGTGCCAGCAGGAATGCGCAGTGCCCCTGGAGCCGGGAGCTGCGCTCCAGCTCAGCACCGCACACTGCAGCCAAGTCGGGATGACTTTGCAGATGCTGGTGCTGCGCATGGAATGACCTGAGATGAGCCATGATGCAGCTCTCCAGGGCAGGGCTGGAGCGCTTCACCCGGAGGAACAAGGCAGAGCATTCCTGCTGGAAAGTGGAGTTCCTCAGAAAGGGTTTCCTTTGCAGAATGTTTGGGATTGACGCAGCTGGCTGAAGTGAGAATCCGTTTGTGTTTCAAGGTCAATGGGAATACTCTTTTGCCCTCTGTCAAAAATAAAGGAGACAGAGGAGCTTGGGATCCATGAGGAAAATGTTACCAAGAGCTCTGTGGGTAGGAGACATTTTGTAGCCGCAGCTTCCTCTCTGTATCCCCAATCAGATCTAAGTCAGAGAAACCCGAGCGCAGCAAAGCCCTTTCTTGGCAGTATCCAGCACCATTTCCTCTCTGTGGAAGTCCATATCTCTAGTTCTGTGCAGACAAAATGTCAGGGCTTCATCTGCCTCCCTCCCACCAGCTGAGAAGCCAGTAAGTGCTTTTCTAATGAAGGATTAACTTGGCAATTAGGTGTGTGCTCCTTGCGCCCTCCCTACACACAAGTACAATCATACACAAAGCATATGAAGACATGCTCACTGAATAAATTCAGATCAGGTTTCAGTCTGCTGGCTTATCTGTAGCTCTGATTCCTCAAAGCAAGACTTTGACTTGGCTAAAAACATTAAAGCTGTGCTACAGGTCCAAAAAGTAGGACTGTAAAGGTTTCGCTCCCCACCTCCTATGAGAAGGACACGGCTCCATGAGCTGGCTGACACCCTTGGTCTCTCAGTCATGAACCACACAGAATCATTACAGAATCATTGGTTTGGGCTGGAAGGGAACTTAAAGACCATCTTTTTCCTACCCCCTGCCATGGGCAGGGACACCTTCCACTATCCCAGGTTGCTCAGAGCCCCATCCAACCTGACCTGGAACCCTCTCAGGGATGGGGCAGCCACAGCTTCTCTGGACAACCTGTGCCAGAGCCTCCCTACAGGGAAGAATTTCTTCCTGCTATCCGATCTAAACCCTGCTCTCTGTCAGTGTGAAGCCCCATACAGGCTCCAGTGAAAGCCCTCTGGCATTTAACCCCTCTAGCAAGGCTGGGGATGTGGTAGTTGCTGTTGGGTGGAAGAAAAACTAAGAAGGCAGAGCAGTAGTATCATAGCAGCAGGGCTGTTTTGAATCTGTGTTCTTGGATGCCAGCCCTAGCTAGAGAAGGGGACGTACTGGTTGGGCAACGTGGGAACAGGAATGAAATTGAACTCTGGAGCTTTTCTGTTTAAAACCTACCTCCCTAGCACTAACCCTGTGAGGACTTGGAGTGCCCTTGTCCCAGCAAGCAGCGTTTTCAAGGCTGGTTGGTTTGCAGTGCTGATTATGTCCTTGCTTTGCATGCCACAGGCATGGGGAAAAGAGCCTGAGAAAAACAGTAGCTGCTGCTGCCAGCTCTATCAGACAGAGGACTTCTCAGATGTCAGGCAGATCTGAAACATCAAAGGGGCTTCTCCTGAACTAGCTGACCCTTTGTTACACATATCCTTCCACTAATAGCCAGCAGATTATCTTTGCCTTGTTCCTGACCTGTGGCAAACCCCGTACTTTGAACATGCTCCATGATGGCAGAGAAGTGGCATTCACAGTGACTGCACTGCTGCAGGTGGCTCCCAGTGGGCGGCGGTTAAGTCCTCTCCGAATTTTCTCCTGGATGTGTGTATGTGTGTTACTGGATGTGCTCCCAGGCATGTGTCACCACCCCCACACTTCAATCTGATCCTGAGCTGTAGGTGAGTGTCAGCTCAGCAGATGTGGAAAGGGGGTTTAGCCCCAGGTGAACCGTGGATTGCTGTGAATGCAAGAGTTGGCTGTGCTTGCACAAGTGATGAGCTGCATCCCAAGACCTCGGAGGACAATAATTTCCAGAGGTTTTCTGTCTCCCTTGAGCAGTCTTGCTGAAATCCGGGAGGAGCGCTGGTGGAAATAGATGAGAGAGAGGTGTTAGTGACGAAAGATGTTTCTGGTAACTTCTGAATGTAACCATGATTATGAGATGATGCAGTGAAGCAAAGCCAGCACAGGGGAGAGAGCCCCTGTGGTTTTAAGCCCAGTTCTGCTGTGTATCAGACATGCTCTCCTTGACCCCACTGTGTGGTCCGTGTCGAGCCGTCACGCACGCAGACTGCCTCTGACTCTGCTCTCAGGGCTGTCTGCAGCCTTCTCCTTCCTGGGTCTGCTGTTCTGATCCCGGACTTTTTCCAGCCACTGCTTCCCCCCAGCATTGTACTCTGTTATCAGTGATTCCTCTATCATGTCATAATCTGCTGGAATAACTTGTACCGCATAAGCAATTCTTGAAATGTGCCTTGAGGCAGAGGAAAAGCACTCCCAAAGACTGTGAGAATCACTAGATTAAAAACAGTCAGGAACAAAGAGCAGGAACATTGTGTAATGTCGTTGTCAGACCATTAGGAAACCCTGATTTTCAGGAGAATGGGGCAAGTGAAAACGGTGGCTGTGTGAGCCTGCTTGCCTTGGCCTGCTGGACCAAACAGGGAGCGTCAGCTTCAGTCTTTCAGAGTCAGGACTCTGGAGTTCTTTTGCATTCACCAGCCATCATGTCATGTTGTGTAAATTAGTGGCTTGAGGCTGTGCCTGTAAAACTACTAGTCTGGTTCTTTCCCACTGACCTTTTGTAGCCTCCAACATCCACGCAACTTGCAGCCTTCCAGTACCTGAAGGGAGCCCACAAGAAAGATGGATAGGGACTATTTACCAGGGTCTGGAGTGACAGGACAAGGGACAATGGCTTCAAACTGACAGAGAGCAGGTTTAGATTGGATATTAGGGAGAAATTCTTCCCTGGGAGGGTGGTTGCACAGGTTGCCCAGAGAAGCTGTGGCTGCCCCACCCCTGGAAGTGTCCAAGGCCAGGTTGGATGGGGCTCTGAGCAACCTGGGCTAGTGGAAGGTGTCTCTGCCCATGCCAGGGGGTTGGAAAAAGATGGTATTTAAGGTCCCTTTTGAATGAAGGTCTCTGACAGAAGGAAGGATTCTATTGGGAATAGCTACCATTCGAAGTGCTCTTTGCCTCTTTAGTCTCCTGGGCACCTATGGACTATGAATCATCAATATTGAAAGAGACTGTGGCCCCTGCCACATCAGCAGCAGTGGATCAAGCCCTTTAGTTTATCCTCTGTATTTTTTTTCCCCATTTTTCCTGGTCAAAAGTTAGTTTTTAACTTCTTCAGGGTCTTCATTCCAGGAAGGATGGTAAGGAATCCATACATGGCAAAACCATGATGTTTTTTTCTGTCAGCAGAAATACAAATAATGATGAATTATAGTTACCTCCCATTTGCCATCTCAGAAAGAATCTGGAGCTACTGGATGAGACATAGCAATATCAGGCAAAGCTGAACTTGTGGGCAATGGACTGCATGAAAATCAGCCTCCTCTATGCAGGGATAGCTTTGCCTAGTCTATGAAATATTATTGAAACAAAATTGGAACAATCCAGTTAGGTCATGCGATGAGACGTATGATTTATGAGGATAAAGCCAACTCAACATCATCCTAATGACATCCTATTAAATACACATTACTAAATTTGATATGTCCAGGAGCACAGTGCCTGAGAGACAGGCAGTTCCCGTCTAATTCAGTGGTTTCTGCTGATTTTCAAACATATTGCATAGAAAATTAGTAGAACCACTGTTTTAGAAGCTTAGTCTTCTCTCTACAGGTAATCTTAAACAATCACAGCTAATGTAGTGCCACCTCCTTGGACCAAAAGCAGAGCCAGGTACAAGCATAGAGGTGCTTAGACTTGCCCTGCCAGAGGAAGGAAGGGAAATAGTGTAAGACTTCCTGTCCTTCTTCTACCTAAGTTTCTGTGAGGTGACCTTTCCAATGCTAATTAGGCTGAGTCAGAGCATAAGGAGTGACATGAATAATTCTTCGGCACGAAAGAGCAATAAACATACATACACAGTTCTGAAAGCTTAAATTGCTCTCTCTTATCCTGAGAATGTCTGTCCCCTAAGGTAAATGCCACCAAACAATGCTGGATTCCTGTCAAAGTGGCAGCTGAAGGCCATTCTGGGAGAATGACTACTGGTGGTTCAGCATCTGACAGCTTGGCAAGTTTATTTCTTCAGGATTCAGGCAGCAGTTCAAGTTGGCCCCTCTCAGCAGAGCTCGTTCCAGGGACTAGGGGGTGAAAAATCCCTTGCATATTACCTACCTTCGACACCAAACTTTTATCTCCTCTTGGAAATGCGAGGGTGTCCTGTACCTCGATTTCTGCATACGAGAAGATAATTCTTTCTTGTATCTATAATGTTTTGCCCCAAAGATGACAAAGTTCACAGAATCACAGAATGGTTTGAGGTGTAAGGGACCCTAAAGTTCATCTTGTTCCAACCCCCTGCCATGGGCAGGGATGCCTTCCACTAGAAGTTCTCCCGTGCTGTTTTCACAGGAATCACATGAGGACAGGGCATAGATATTTTGCTTATAATTTTGGCTTAAGATTTCCATTTCCGTCCTTCTGAGGAACAACAGCAGCAAGAGGAATGAGCAAGTGGTTTATAGGTATTGGAACTTGCTCCTCTGTGCTTGTGACCACGCAAAATCCATGGCTTGTGCAGCACTCTGCATCCAAGCAGAGTGATGCCTGGTGGTACTCCAGGTGATAGGAGGAGTACAGGGGAATTTGGGAGGATCATCACAGCATCCTAGAAAGTACCCCTGAGCCCACAAAGGGGACCTGCTCCATGAGATAGTCAACTGAGGTTTCTAGGAATGATATAATCATGTGGAGGGAGACCAGGCTTATATTACCAAGTCAAAAGGCATCATTTGGAGGAACACAGCTGAGGTGTAAACGGATAGCAGCACCAGGGTGAACCGGAGTTCACCTGCATTACAGGGCACTGTGCGTGGCATCAGCCAGGTTTTATGCAGAGCAGTTGGGTGGATGGGCAGCCAGAAAGCCCCCGTAGAAGTGGAGCAGTCGTAAGGTTATGTGCTGGTGTCTAAAGCGGGGCAACAGGTTATTAGTCTCTGGAGCAAACTGTCAGACTGACTTGCTGGGCGGGGTCCTGGGGAGACACACAGGAAAAAGGAACCACTGCTTCCTACAGCAGAACTTCTGCGACTTCTGCTGAGGCACAGAAACCACATCGGTGACCTAAAGCGCTCCATCAGGAGGAAGAGGTGCCTTGGTAGTGGTGGCAGTAGCGTGATGCCGCTGGGGGAGATAAGCAGATCACATAAACCCTGTCAGTACCAGCAGACCTCCGTCCACCTCCCATTCATCCTCGGCGTGTTCTCCCCTCACCCGCTGCTCCTTGCTGTGCACAGAGAGCCAAACAGCCTGGTCTGTGCCACCGTGACTGCCGGGGGGGAGGCGGTTTGTCTCTCATTAGTGCTCTGCTGTTTGGAAACATGAAGCTTGGGGAGGGGAATTGAATTTAAACGCAGCGTTTTGGGGTCGTGTTCTCCGGTGGCGCAAATCAGCACAGCCTCAATTAATTAGATTAGCAACGCTGACCCTGGAGTTACAAATATTGGTGAGTCTGCTGCTCTGAGCACTGTGGCAGCACGCAGGAGATTTAAAAGGAGCAATTTCCCTCCTCATCCCCCCCCCCTGGTTTTTCATAAACAGAATTCAAAGAAATGCTAAATAAAGTTGTCAGTCTTTGGGTAAAAGCTCTGGACCCAAATATCAGTTGCACTGAACATTCCTGTTGTCCTGCATCTTAGAGCAACCCTCACTGTATGCACTAGACTGTCATGTTCAAAGGACTCTTTTCACATTAAAAATCCCCTTGAGTTGGATTAACAAATGACAAATAAGCTGCTCCAAATCCCCATGGGAATCCTAAAGGATATTGCCACGTGGGGACATACAAGGTCTTTCATTTCTTTTTAGAGGAAATCCTGTCACCTCCTGTGCATGGAGAATTGCAACAGAAGGGTCCATATGGATTCACAAAAGGAATGTATCCTGTGCATCCTCTACAAATGCATTGAAGTGCCAGAAGGTTTTTGTGTCCACTCTTTTGAATTTTTATCTTATTTTTTTTTGGAGGGTCTGCCTTAATTTTAGTTTACAAGTGCAGCAGGTCTCTTCCCAGACAGTGATAGTCAGAAAACCGGGAAAACTGGATGTCTTTTACAGTCATTTCCCACAAGCAATTGAGGGCCATCACAATCAGGGTCAAAGACTGAAGTGAAAGCAGCTTTCAGAGTAATAACCAGTCTTACATTTCTAGCTCGCTAAAGTAGCTTCAGGTAAATTCTTTTTATAACAGAAAAAAGTTCCAAGTCAACTTAGCCAAGGGGCAGAAATCCCAGATTGGCAAAAGGTTTGAAAGGAAATAAAGTAGTCATTTTTATGCCACCTTCCCCTAAAATATGCCCATAGAAAAGAGAAAGGAAAGATAAGAAATGACTGATCTTCATTCTGCCTTTACTCAGAGTTTCCTTACCTGCATTTAATAGTTGACCACAACAGCAAATATCAACATGAATGATGGCACAACAGCAGCTGTAGTTTTGATATCCAGGTCTATATTTTAGGAGAAAGGTACCTGAGAACCTTTATCCTTCATTTTCTCAGTTCTCTGTCTCAGCAATAGCAGAAAATGCAGCATATTCTCCTGCCATATATAATTTTTTCACCTGGTAATTAGGAAACATTTCTTTACCAAGAGGGTGGTGAAACACTGGAACAGGCTTTCAAGAGAGGTGGTCAATGTCTGAGACTGTCAGTGTTCAAGAAGCATTTGGACAATGCCCTTAACAACACACCAGTCAGGCAAGTTGACTGGGTGATCATTGTAGGTCCCCCCCAACTGAAATATTCTGCTCTATTCTGTTCTGGTTTTGCTGTCATTGTCTCCTGTGTGAAGGCAGGGGAAAAGGGAATGAGAGTCCCAAAGGGCACAGCTGTTCCCCGAGACCGTGGGCAGCAGATTTGAAGGGAAGCAGATGTCAGAGCAGTCCTCACATGCCAAGATGTTTGGGAAATGCAGCTCAGGAGTGAAAGGCGTGAGCAGCGCGGCAGAGGCTGCTTACCCAGCACCTGCCTGCTTTGAACCAGGCTCCAATCAAATACAGCCCGTGGCTGCTCATGAGTTCTAAATCTAGGTTTTAGTTTCGAAAGCCATGTAGGAACTTGGTTTTCCTCCCCCCTTCCTCTTCCCCTGCCGCCGAGCCTTTTGCCTCAGTGACTTTGCTGTGTGGGCAGGGAGCGGGATGCTGGGAGCAGGATCTCAATCCCTGCTGCCCACTCTGCTCCCAGATAGGAACAGGAAGGGTGCCATTGTGGTGGGAGTTCCGTCACTTCCCTCTGCAGGCTTCCCATTCCAGAAAAGACAGAAGCTGTGTTTGCACTCAGGGAATCTCTGTGTTTTACATGCCTGTTCTGTTTAATAACTTTACCCCTTCTGAGTGTGTGTGCTGGACACAGAGTTGGTGGTAGCAGAACCTCCATCAGCTTTAAAAGAATTGTTCCTTAGTTATGTCCATAAGGAATCAAAATGAGGAGGGGAAATAAAACTTGTTATTATTTCCATTGTACCTATGTTTTACTGCATGGACTCCAGCAGGTCCAGGGGGGGATTCTGCCCCTCTGCTATGGGGAGACCCCCCTGCAGAGCTGCCTCCAGCTCTGGGGGCCCAGCACAGCAAGGACATGGAACTGTGGGAGAGAGTCCAGAGGAGGGACACCAAGATGATCAGAGGGATGGAGCAGCTCTGCTGGGAGGAAAGGCTGAGAGAGTTGGGATTGTTCAGCCTGGAGAAGAGAAGCTTTGGGGTGACCTAATTGTGGCCTTCCAGTGCCTGAAGGGAGCCCACAAGGAAGATGGAGAGAGACTATTTCCAAGGGCCTGGAGTGACAGGACAAGGGGCAATGGCTTCAAAGTGACAGAGAGCAGGTTTAAATTGGGTATTAGAAAGAAATCCTTCCCTATGAGGGTGGTGAGGCCCTGGCACAGGTTGCCCAGAGAAGCTGTGGCTGCCCCATCCCTGGGAGTGTCCAAGGCCAGGTTGGATGAGGCTCTGAGCAACCTGGGCTAGTGGAAGGTGTCTCTGCCCATGGCAGGGGATTGGAATGAGATGATCTTTAAGTTCCCTTCCAACCCAAACCATTCTGTGATTCTGTGACTCCTGTTATTAAATAACCCTCTCTGTGTATGCACGTGGTAAGAGTGAGTGTATTTGCATGTGTGCCTGTTTTTCTTACCAGTCCCAACATATTTCTCTTGTCAGGCAGGTGAATGATCACACACTGCAATAAAATTATCATCATCATGGCAAAACATGCATTGTTTCAGCACTAGTAAAGGTTCATGGTGCTCCTGGAAGACTTGATGCTTTGCATAACCACAAATTGATGTGACTGATTCTTTTCATATAGAGGCAGAGGTTGCTCTTGTTTTCACTGCAGCAGCTGTGCTACCTGTTTTATTTTCCTGATAATTTCCTATCCCAGGATTATAAGCACCCTCTCCTACCATGGTTTGATTGCCTTATATCTAGTAAATATATCCCCTCCTCCACCTCCATGGAATCACAGAATGGCCTGGGTTGAAAGGGACCTTAAAGATCATCTTGTTCCAACCCTCTGCCATGGGCAGGGACACCTTTCACTACCCCAGGTTGCCCAGAACCCCCTTCAGTCTTGAAAACTTTTGAATAATCAGCATAGATTAAGCTGAATATTTTGGCTCAGGTTTTGTGAAACTGAAGTACCTCCAAAGCTCTGCTGGAATAATTCCATTTTGCAAAGTCTGAAATACTTTATTTGTGTTTAGATCTTTGCTAATGTGTTGAATACTTTAAAATGAAATCCATTTTAAATAAAGTTTGAAGCTCACAGTCATCTCAAAATTAGGGAAACAACATGTTCAGTTTTTCACTTGGACAAATAACTGTTTTAACAATTTCAAACATTTTGGAGGATTTTTCACATGAAATTACCAGAGCCAACTCTTTACTTCTTAGATTGGTGTTTCAGCGTATTGTGGTTTCTTTCAAAACAGGTATTTTAGTCGAAACATAACCCACTGTATCAGTTCGAGAGCCTGTGGAAAGGTTTGCACACTCAGGTGCAGGTCAGGGTTAGTGCTAACTGGGCACTGGTGAGACATGGGTTAGCTTGGATCCAAGCCTGATAGTTAGTCAGGGTCCAGGCTCCACAGGAGAACCTGCTGAGACACACACATCTACATCAGTCCTCGTAGAAGCAACCTCTTCTTTCACACTTCTGGCCTAGATGCACTCTGTGTAACTCTGAGTGGGTTACTGACCCCGTGTCCCTCTGTTGCCTCTGAGGAAAGACAAGCAGCTACAGAGGGCAGCTCGGATGTCCTCTGAGGACACAAAGGTGGGAAGAGTGGCTGATCTCCCAGAGGGCTGTGCAGCCCTTCAGAGGGATTTTGACAGGATGGAGAGATGGGCAGAGAAGAACTGGCTGAAATTCAACAAAGGCAAATGCAGAGTCCTGTATCTGGGGAGGAATAACCCCAGGCACCAGCACAGCCTGGGGGGTGACCTGCTGGGAAGCAGCTCTGCGGGGAAGGACCTGGGGGTCCTGGTGGAAAACAGACTGTCCCTGAGCCAGCAGAGTGTCCTGGGGGACAAGAAGGCCAATGGGATCCTGGGGGGCATTGGGAAGAGCATCGCCAGCAGGTCAAGAGAGGTGATCCTGCACCTCCACTCAGCCCTGTGAGGCACATCTGGAGTGCTGTGTCCAGTCCTGGGCTCCTCAGGACAGGAGGGACATGGAGCTCCTGGAGTGGGTCCAGCGGAGGCTGCGGAGATGATTCAGGGACTGGAGCATCTCCCTGAGGAGGAAAGGCTGAGGGAGCTGGGGCTGTTCAGCCTCCAGAGGAGACACTGAGAGGGGACCTCATCCATGTGTGTCAGTGTCTGCAGGGAGGGGGCAGAGGATGGACCAGGCTCTGCTCGGGGGTGCCCAGCAATGGCACAAGAGGAACGGGCAGGAACTGATGCCCAGCAAGTTGCAGCTGGACATGAGGAAGAACTTCTTTGCTGTGCAGTGACCCAGCACTGAACAGATTGCCCAGAGAGGGAGTGGAGTCTCCCTCGCTGGGGATATTCCAGAGCTGTCTGGACACAACCCTGTGCCATGTGCTCTGGGATGACCCTGCTGGAGCAGGGAGGTGACACCAGATGACCCACTGTGGTCCCTCCCAACCTGACCCGTCCTGTTATCTGTGAGCTGGTTTTCCACCAGAAGTGTCTGCCTCCCTCTTATGACCCCCCAAATTGCTCAGTTAAAACCAACTGCAAATTTAAACACTTTACAGAGGTGGCAAAATTAATTTCAACAAATAAGGGATCAAATTCCCAAAAGGCAGCTCTCTTTGGCCAGTTGCAGGTATTTTGTTCAGCTGTGTTAAGATCCTAATTTAGAAGTAATTTGTAAAATTGCTGTTAAAGACTTGGTCTCCTGTACAGAGACAGTGGAATGAGGGGAACTCTCCAGAGCACAAATGCTTAAGCTGGAGTACTATCCAGTGAGATTGTATGAACACCTTCTCTCCCAAAAAAGGTGGAACAGAGTCAGAGAAGGTGATACTTGTACATCCTTCAGTGGTGCTTTGAACTTGTCTAAAGGATATTGGTGTGAATATCCATCTTGTGTGAGAAGGCAAGGGCCTTCCAGAGATGCTAAAGCAGACAGAGTTGGTGGTGAAAATGAAATTTGGGATGGCAGGTCTGATCCCCGGCCCTGGTTGCTGGGTTGTTACCACCTCCCTTTCATCTGATGACTCCCTATGTTATTTTTCGGGAGGAGAACAATTTGCTGTGCAGTCACGCTGAGGTGTTCTGCCTCCATTGCCAGAAGGCTTGGTTTTGCTTTTTATTAATTACAGGAGTTGAGTGACTGCTTCAAATCAGTGTGGCACCGGTGTCGTGTGAAACGTGGGCCCAGGAGAAAGGTCTGACCTGAGCCTCAGCTGCTGTCCCCTGACATCAGACCAACTACACCTGCCTGGAGCAGCTGAGGGAGCTTGTCTCATGTGTGCAAAGTTAAGCTGTTTGCCTAAAGGGCAGCCTCAGCTAGGCTGAAGGACTTGCATTGGGATAAGATGGATGGTTCTGTACTTCCCGTGTAGTTTTTGCGATGTTTGCATCAGCTTACTGATGTAGTCTTGAGAAAGGGAAAAGCCAAGCCCTCCCTGGTGACTCCAGGGGTGCATGTGCTCTTTAACAACCCCAGAAAGGGAATGCTGGAATTCCCTGGAGGTAGCATCTGATCATCTTCCCAGGGTCACCGAGTCCTCTGACTCTTCTGCGTTGTCAGAACGAGCAAATGCACAAGTGTGCCAGGGACACCGAGACTCAGATGCTCTCTGTTCCCTCGAGTTACGGCACCAAACCTACAGCTGGGGAAAGGCAGCATAATTCTGCTTTGCCGCCTGCTCCTGCTCGAAGCTTCCAGCCCGGAGGATTTGTTTATCAGCTCCTCAGCCTGCCGTGTTTCGATATGAAAATTCAGCGTGTTACAACGCTGACGAGAGTGACGTTTTAATTTTAGAAGACACCTCCTTTGAGTGCGTGGGAAGGCGGGTTTTGCTGTGCACTGAAGTGCACAATAAGGCTGTTATCGAACACTCCCGTGCTGGTGTGAATGAGAAGCAGCACAGCTTTGAAATCAGCAAAGCTGCGCCCAGTTTAAACCAGTCTGCTTTCAAAGTCTTTACCAGGGGCATTTTGCACTTGCTGTCTCAAGTGACAAAGAGAGTCCCGAGGGTCATATTTTCTCTGGAGCCACATCACTTTGTACCTGCTGAGCCCCTGGCTTGGAATGCTCGTTCCACCAAGTGTGTCAGGTTTGCTGCCCTGTTCTGCGGTAAATGCCTAAAGACTCGTGCCGTGCCTGGAGCAATGAACAGGAACAGGACTTGGGGACACCAGTGACCAAGTGACAAAGATCACTTCCTGGGGAATGAAGGACTCTCGGGATCACCTCTACAGGGAGGGAGAGAAAGGGGAAGGGAGGGAAGAACAGCGCATGAAGCTCCCCATTAGAGGAGCTGTGCAAGAGCTAGTGCAGAGGAGGATGAGTCACCTTCAGGCTTTGGCTTGGGTGGCGAGGGAAGCGCTCCCACCTCCAGAACGCCGCCTCCTCCTGCTTTGTCACTGCCTCTCTGCGCCCAGGCTCTGCAGTGACCCTGGGTTCTCTGTTCAGAGGGGGACAGCGGCAGTGCCACCCCTGTGGGAAGCGCAGAGCAGGAGAGCACAGCCCCTGCGCTGGGGATCTCACGGTCCTGCCCGTCCCTGTGCCATCAGTGGCTGTCAGAGGACGCCGTGGGGCTGTGGGTAACACTGACTCTCTCATGTTTTATGCATAGTTACACCCACAGCGCTGGGGGAGGAAGCACCAGCAAATCAAAGCTTCTCCGTCTCTTTGCACTAGACTTTACTTGCTTACATTACGATCCACAGAGAGAAATTACCTCACAGAGCCCTCAGACCCGAGTATTTGCAGCACTGCCCTCGCTACACAGGACTGGGGGCAGGAAAAGGGACATTTCTCTTGCCTGATTGGAACCATGATACTTGGGCATAGAGTCTCAGTTAATTGTCTAGGCTCTTTCTTTTGTGGGTACAAATCCTAGGCACTGCTAACTGGTGATTCATGGTAGATCTGACAGGCACAGTGACTCACCCCCTAATAATGCTGGTTTGTCTCCACTGGCTGTGGGTTTGCTGAAAGACATCAAACTTTCAGGTGGGTAAACTTAGGTGAGATGAATCTTATCCCAGGAAGCAATTTCTGCTGCCACCTCTTACCTTCCTCTGCAAACACCTCCAGTGCAAGGTGTGCAGCAGTGACTTGAGGAGAAATGTGCTCTGCAGAGTGAAGCAGCAGCTCTGAAATGGATGCTGTGAAAGGTCAGTGGCTCTGCCCACATAGCCATGGCCACCTTGTAAGGGAGTAGCTATGAGAGCTGGAGTGGCAGCCTGAGGGATGTCGGGAGTAGAAAACCACCAGTCTGAGTGCCCAGTTTGCTTCTACCCACAGAGATTCAGTTACAGACTGAGATCCCAGTGGTTTCTCTGAAATCCACACCAAAGCTTTATTTACACACGGAGAAAATTCGCCTATCAGAGCAGAGCAGAGTGATCAGGTGGCCAAATCAACACGATAAAAAGCCCAAACCAAAACATCCCCCCCCCCCAACATTATAAAAACCGCTATTGTTTTGGAAATACCCATCTCTTATGACTACTTAAGAATAAAACGTTATTTCTCTAATAGCATTAAGTGCAACCTTCATGCATGGACTTTACTCAGAGTAGCAACACCAGAGAAGATGTCAGATGTGCTGTAGCTTCAAATCAAATGCATGAACATGCTAGATGTGAATATTTGTTCTTAAATTTCTGTGTATTCCTAACCTGAAACTACTTGTCTGAGTGTTTTTTTCAGCAGACCCCAACCTGAGCAATATTATAAAAGGGATCAGAGCTTTAAAGAGGGCTGAGGAAAGTTGCTCACTTGAATAGGTGGTTTATGATTTCACTATTAGGAGTTTTCTCCTATTAAACTGCTGAGCAGTTGCTTATTTGAACTTGTTCTGCCACTGGCAGAAAGTTGTCTTCAGAAGTTGAAATTAAGTATGTAGAAACTTTAAAATCATTCTGTGGATTTGTACTCATGGTACTGTTGTGTGTTTTTCCAAATGTGCAGCACATTACAGGCCTCTAGTGGTAGAAATGAAAAAAATCTGCATTAGGATCCTTCCTAACTGCAGCAGTTCCTGATGGTACTTAATTCCAGACTTAATAAATTGCATAATGCTTCCTGTTTATAGATTTGGCCTGCTGGTTTGATCGCCTGAGGGAAATGGAAATTCTGCAGAGGTCAGACATACCAGTGACAATTTTCTGTGAATCTGAAAAACACAATGAGAAAGTAAATTAGGTTAAAAAAACAGAGAAAAGCACCTGGTGTATAGTCCTACTCTTGCTCAATTAACGTCTCCTTGCAGTAGCCAAAAGAGGCAGAATGCTGTGAGTCTGGCAAGTTACAAGCAAGACACACCATATCTGCCTTACCACCACTTTTTCTACCAGGTCTGTGTGTGCCTGGACCCTGTCAGTACACCTCAGAGCCTGGTTGGTACCACCTCCCTGGCAAATTCCCAGGTGTTAGTTGTCCAGCAGATTTCTCCTTTCAGTCCTTGTAAAGGAGCATCCCATCCTGCCAGGCTGATCTCATGGCATTAAACGTTTTATTTGCTCAGCACAAATATATTTGTCTTGCACGAAGTACAGGACAGTGACTGTGCAATTCCCAGAGGGTTGATGGGTGGCTTGGTTTTGCTTTTTTTAAAAAAAAAAAAAATTAAAATTTTTCACTAATATTAATGATAATACTTTCAAACAAAGCTTCATTTCTGAGATAAATATGATATGAACTTGGACCTCCCAAGGCTGGATTTCCGTAACATGCCCACTGCCTTCTTTCTTCTCAAGCTTGAGTTCAAAAGGAGCCGGGAACCGCGGGTGAAGAACAGAAAGAGGGATGATCTGGAGGTTGTGAAGGTAGTGATTCCTGTGTCTTGGATAGTATTAAACTGAAGGTAACCTTGAAACTTGAAGAGGATTGGAGGTGTGGGGGGAAATTACGTCATCTGGGTAGGACCAAGCTGGGAATACTCGCGTGTACTAAACGGTGATGGCTACAAGGTCAGGGGTTGTTATCCAGTGTCTCCAAGGAGTACTGTATGTAAAAAGAAAAAAAAAAAGTGACACGTGTCAGAAGTGATCAAAAATTATGAAGATAAATTATTCCACTCTTTTTTCCACTTTGGTGTTCTTTATTGGATGATGAGTTCGTCACTGGGCACCGCATTTTGGTGGAGAGGTAGCCAAATTTGGGAGGCTTCAGAAGAGGTCAACTGAAAGGCTACATATCTGGGGAGTAAAGAGCTGTGGAGGAAAGCTTAAGGCCATTCTGGAAGGCAGGTGACTGAGGGGATGTGTAAGCAGAATCGGCATCAAAATGCCTGTGTGACCACAGGCCATGGAAGAAGTGGTGGCAGAAGAAGGTAAAATTCTGTTGAGGGAGGCAGTCGAGTCAGAACATGGTATTTGGAAGTGAATGCATTGCTTTTGGAGGCATCATCTTGGGCTTAAATATCTTTACATCTTCTTAGGGATCTATGGAAAGGACCTGGT
This sequence comes from Oxyruncus cristatus, assembly GCA_013399855.1. Taxonomy (NCBI): domain Eukaryota; kingdom Metazoa; phylum Chordata; class Aves; order Passeriformes; family Cotingidae; genus Oxyruncus; species Oxyruncus cristatus. The sequence goes on along the minus strand of VXAY01004635.1, from coordinate 188,481 downwards.
CTAGTGGAAGGTGTCCCTGCCCATGGCAGGGGTGTTGGAACTAGGTGGTCTTTAAGGCCCCTTCCAACCCAAACCACTCTATGATTTTGAAACTGTGACTTATCTCTGCTTATCAGACAGGAGAGGAAGTATCTACACTGTTGAAAGCTGTCAGGTAGAGTAAGAAAGAACTTGCTCATCCTTTCATGCACTCATGTATTGCTTCCTTTCGGCTTTCCTTGTTACACCCCTCAATCCTGTCCAGGGGATGTGTGAGTTCTATCATTTTGGTACAAAGAGCACCAACATTTCTGAAACGTTCCCTCTCATGATCCATGGTGAAATTCTAGTGATCTCCAGCCACGAGCTTGGAAACCATCACTCTTTGTGGTACCTGTACTCACATGCCTGTTTGGAGCTATGTTTGAAGACAAATTCAACATCTTCAACTGCTGTCCAGTAAGATGAAATCCAGTCCCCGATTTGGAATCACATCCAGTTAATGAAATTCTGTGGGAAAAAGGGAAATCTCCTACCCTACTATTAAGTAGTACCTGGTTATGACAAAAAAACCCTTAATTTATCCCAGTAGTCAAATTGCAGTCATCCTAAGGGAGCCCTCATAGCTGTCTACAACTTCCTAATGAGGGGAAAAGGAGGGGCAGGCACTGATTTCTTCTCTGTGGTGACCAGGGACAGGACCTGAGGGAATGTCTGGAGCTGTGTCAGGGCCGGGATAGGTTGGATACTGGGAAAAGGATCTTCCCCCAGAGGGTGGTTGGGCACTGAACAGGCTCCCCAGGGCAGTGATCAGGGTCCCAAACCTGACAGAGCTCAAGGAATGTTTGGACAACGCTCTCAGGCACATGGGAGGGGCTTCTTGGAGTGTCCTGTGCAGGACCAGGAGTCAGACTTGATGATGCCTGTGGGTCCCTTCACACTCAGAATACTCCAGGATTATATTGCTAAGTCCACTCAAGCCAACTTTTTGAACAGGTTGTTTTTGCAGCAGATGCAGCTGCTAAATGTTCCCAAGTGCAAAAGAAGAGACTATGATGCCTGAGACATGAATGAAGACTCATGGCTACATGGCAAAAAATGTTCAGTTAATAAAATAACCAGCATCAGTCCCTAGTCCACAACTGAGCCCTGGCATCCATGGCTGACTTGCAGGTAGCTCAGGGGGAATGAAGGTTTGCCTGAGATGTACATGATATCTCTGATAATCCATTAAACTGATGTGTAAGGGACCTGACAGAAGTGATTCTCTGACAATGCCGAGGGGTGGGTTATTCTTTAAATTTGGACCACAACTGGTCTATTCCCTTGTTTGACAAATCAGTGCTTTTCATGGGGATGGGAGGGATGGAAACCTTCTTGCCACATGCTGCTGAGTGAACTCTCAGGCTGCGTCACAGCTTCCCAGGATACAACTGCAAGCACTCAGATGTGACATTCAGCCCTTCTCTCGTCACCTTTGGCTGTGGCAGCTGTTTTTTTGACTGGAATGTTACTGCTGGGGCTGGGCAGGTGAGGCTGTGAAATCCCAAAGTGAAATCCCATTTAAAAGCAGGGTGGGAGAGACCTACTGATGAATTGTGTTGAGAGCCATTCTGGCACTGCACAAACCAGCCTGATGACTACATGTGCTAGCACTTACCAGAGTCCTAGATGCCTAAATACCTTTGGATATGCTTTTCCAAGGAGCGGCAGGAAACCCTTAAATCTGTGCTTCCGCCTTCCCTACTTAGCATAGAGATGGAACTACCTACCTGGGGCTTAGCATATTATTCTAATTTGAGTGCACAACCTCTTCAGTTCTTAAGGAAACCCATGAGCCAAGTGGATTTTTTTTTTGCAAAAGAAGGCCCTTTTTCTTCTGTCTGCTTTCTTTATGTCATTAGTTTGGGAGATGCTAGGTATACAGTCATTATATCATGTTTTAATTTCCTAAATCTCCTCATGACAGAAAGTCATTTGAAAGGCTTCCTTCATCTGCTAAAGGACAATTGAAGACAAATTGAACAACCTTCTTTTTTTTTTTT
>VXAY01004635.1:160784-186443 GCA_013399855.1 Oxyruncus cristatus | reverse complement strand
TTTTTTTTTTTTTTTGCAAGAAAAGAGACACAGGTATGCGACCTGCATAATCAGAAGCAGACTTTCCTTCCAATGTCAGTGCCTGCTCTATATTCCATTTTATCTCCTGTGGCAGAGATCAACATTTTCCTCTCAGAGGGATGGTTTGTTGACTTCCAGCTGGGAAAACACTCTATCATTGGGAACATTTTTCCCATGCTGGGATGTAGAAGATTGTGTCTCAAAGCCCCACAAGGACAACAAGGACAAATCCACCAACCCAGGAGCCTGTACAATCCCCAGCGGATCAGTTCCAAACTTCCTGCAGTAATTAAGATAAGAAAAAAGGATGAAGTATACTGCAACTTGGAAGTACAATGAGCTACCAAAGCAGTATTCCTAGTCCACATCCTCCCTCAGGGTTTGGCCTAAAGCCTGGAAGTATGACAAGACCTGTGCCTATAGGGTAGGTTGACTTGCCCTAGTAGGTAATGCTATTGCAGGGGCGTGGAAACCAGGAGGTTTCCCACTGCTGCAACTTGCAGCAGGAGGAGAGGGAATTCCTGCCCGTTACTCTGGCTAATTTGCTGTCACCTTTGCCAGGACTGCACTAGCCAGCAGCAGCAGTGATATTAATGATGCTTCCCATGAACATACTGTCTTTATATGAAGTTCTCTGAGCATACGTAAACAGTAATTAAGCCTCTTAACACCTCAGGGAGTTCCAAAGGGTTCACATCAGTTACTTTTATGATGCAGCTCTGCAGCTGTTTGACTGCACATGGCCCTCCTAGTTATTGACTGAGGAGTCACAACCTCATCCTTTTTCTGCAATAAATGGAGGGGGAATATCAGGAAGGATATTGAGGTGCTGGAGCAGGTCCAGAGAAGAGCAACCAGGCTGGTGAAGGGACTCCAACACCAGTCCTGTAAGGAGAGGCTGAAGGAGCTGGGGTTGTTTAGCCTGGAGAAGAGAAGGCTCAGGGGAGAACTCATCACTCTACAACTCCCTGACAAGAGGTTGTAGCCAGGTGGGGGTTGGTCTCTTCTCCCAGGAACCAGCAGTAGGACAAGAGGGCATGGCCTTAAGCTGTGCCAGGGGAGGTTTAGGTTGGGTATTAGGAAGAAATTCTTTACAGAGAGGGTAATCAGGCACTGGAATGGGCTGCCCAGAGAGGTGGTGGGTTCTCTGTCCCTGGAGGTTTTTAAGATGACACTGGATGTGGCATCAGTGCCGTGGTCTGGTAACCACAGTGGTGTTGGATCAAGGGTTGGACTTGATGATCTCAGAGGTCCTTTCCAACCCTGTGATTCTGTGATTCTGTGGGAGCAGTATTTTTCCTCCACTCTCTTTTCAGAGAATCACAGGATGGCTTGGGTTGGAAGGGACGTTAAAGATCCTCTTGTTCCAAGTCAGGAACACCTTCCCCTAGACCACGATGCTCAGAGCCCCGTCCAACCTGGCCTTGGACACTTGAACACAGTCATTGCTGCGAGAGCGATATATAAAATCCAGCCAAAGTTCTCTGCAGTGGGGAAGTCACCACTCTTTCAGTGTGAATGAAGGCACATTGCCTCAGTAAAGATTCCATGTCACTGTGCCTTTTGTTCTGAGTTCCCTTAACTCAAGGCAAAGTCTTCTGTTTCACACAGGCCGTGCGCAGACAGAGGTTCAGGATGGACCATGGCTAAAATGAATCTTTTTTGCCATTTTAAATGTAAGGCAATTTCAGGGAGGTTTTTGCTGTTCTCCAAACAGTAATTGCATCATGAGGACAGAGATCAGAACATTCTGTACTACCTATTGGCTACACAATCCACCATTAGAAGTTGGAAAGTCGAACTGCTCATTTTCTGGCTCCTATAAATATCTGCTCTATTTGGCTTCCAGATCACTGGGAGCAGATGTACCAGATCATTAAGGGAGCAAAGAGGATTTTGCATCCTCAATTTTTATTGCTACCATAAATACTTTGGTAGTCACTGCACGGGGAGTCAGACTCTGCAGAGCTTGCAACCTGCATGTTAGACACGATCAAGTGTTTTGCAGACATGGGCAGGATAAAGGCAGGAGTAGGAAAAATGGGAATAAAAAGCGACGTGGTAAGAGCTGGGGAGACATCACATCCTGGTTTGGCAGTTGCCTGCTGACCACCACATGTCAGGGATTTTCAGGCATATAATTAGAGTGAAAGATTTGGTGATGAGAAGGAGTGATACAGTAGCCTTACTAATTTCTGGGGGGGGTTTCTCCAGGTGTGTAGGGCTGAAGCAGAAGTGGATGGAAGCATGATACCATCACAGCTTTAGGTAAGACTAATTTAGTGGGACATCTTTGCAGAGGGGAGATGATATGGGTATCTGCCAGGTGAACAAGAAGAGGGAGACATGTCTTAGACTTTCAGAATCACCATGAGGGTCACACATGTTGGTGTGGTAAGGCAGAGCATCTGGTTGTAAAACCCAAATACACATAATTTTCTTTTAACAGCAGCATTTCAGTTACAAGAGCATCCTCTCTCCTGTGGTGGGAGCCCCCAGTCATTTGCAGGGGGCCTGCACAACCTCTGTACCCCATTTATATCTCTCTTCAGCTTCTGAAGTAAAGTCTGGTTTGCCTGTCCTGTTTGTCAGCTGGGTGCACAGAATGGAGGAACAGCAGAAGATAGGGGAGAGGTAAAGGAAGAGAATCCCTTCTCCAATGGCGGTGGATGTTCAGTGGCAAGTTCCAGTATGTACTTTCCCTTCCTCGGGAACAGCTGGTCAGGATTAATTTCTCAGTTCAGTGCTGCTGGTGGGTTTGTGGGGGAGTGAAATGGAAGAGGAAAATTCTCAGAAGGACTGAAGCATTCAAGTATTACCATGAGAGGGTTTTATAAAGACTTTATATTCCCTTGATTTCAGATGGGAAAACAAGAGGTAGGGGTGAGCATTTCAGATCAAACACTGTAGTCTGATAATGTGGATGCTTCACTAGTTGTATCAGGAATTAAATGTGTGTTCTGCCCATGTCTCAGGCATATTGGAGATGCTATGAGGTCTGGGCTTGGAGATCCATATGCTGCTTATACCAGAGGCCTGGGATAATCTGGTTCATTCTGTGTTCTTTGTAGAGCTCTAGGACTAGAACGATGTTCCTGGAATCCCTTGGATTGGGATTTCTCCCTCCACTTTTATTGCCCTGATTCACAGTTCATCATCAGTGACCCTTTCTATAGCAAACTGAGAGAGAGGTGCAAATCCAGGGGACACCTCTTTTCTAAGACTGACATTTTGAGTTATGGCAGACAAGTAAGTTACTAGAGGATCCTGTTTCTCTCTCCAAACATTCCTGGGTCTTGGAGTCACCAGTTCAGAACTGAGCATGTAAAGCTTGGTGAGATAAGCCCCAACCTAATGCCTAAATCATCACCTTTTCTTTCTTTTGGCTTCCCATGTCTGGCCAAGATTTTAGCATCAAAACCTCTTTGCTGCCACCATCCCTAAGGGCTGCAGGTTTTTTTAATAAGAGGCTGTTTTTACCCAACTGGTCAAGACATGTTTTCGAGCTCATTTCTGGGAGGTTTTTGAATGATGTTTGGGATATTTTCTGAGTTCTCTATGCTTAGGAGACTTTTGAGAATTCATTTTGGGAGACAGGGCTGCTTCAGGCTCCTACAGCCAAGCCTGATGCATCGTCACAAAAGCACACAATGAGAGAAGATTTTTACCTCAAAGAACTGGCCGAGTAAATAGGCAAGACTAAAAAGAGGTGAGTATAGATGCCAAGAGGACTCAATTCAGATGCCTATACATAGGTGGGTATCTAGTGCCACTGGAGATGCCTTAAGATAGCTCTGAGATCCATGTGGAGCTCACAGATATGGCCCAGAAGTTGCAGGAATCCTTTGACTACCAGAACAGCAGGAGGTCAGGCGAGATGCCGTAGGGTATCCTGAATGTCCATAGCTTCCTATGTGTGGGCAGCTGGACCAGTCCTTAGAACTCCTCTAAGCATTGTAGAAGTTAATTAGATGTAGACACCACAATTTAGGTATCTTGTAAGATGCTGACACTTGAAATCACTTGCCCAAGGTCACAAAGATAACAGCCTCAGAGCCAGAATCTGGTTTGCACCCAGATGGGTGGAATACGCTGGATTTGGCTCTCCACTAACTGCAGGTCACCCTCACCTCACTCCTGGGAGAGAGACAAGATTTCCTTCTGCTTTACAGATCTGGGAACTGAGGCATGGGGAGGCTGAGTGACTTTGTTGAGACCTCGGAGTATACTTCATATATCGTATGCGGAAGAAAAAATCTATGCTGGTAAAATTAACATTCTGGTTTTTAGGACCATAATTTACACAAGAGCTGCTGTAATCTTCCAGTCCTATGCATAGAGACAGGATGCTCAGTACCTCTGCCAAGTCTTTCTTCCTGTAATCTGTTCTAAACCTTCCAAGGTCTGTGCAATTGGTTGCATGATGCATAAGTGAGGCAATCAAGAAACAGAATCCCTGTGCCAGAGGGAGCTTCTTCCTTCAACTGCTTCACTGTGCATCTTAAGGACTTCTGTTTGCTCTAAATAGATGTGAGTTCGGACTTTTTCGTGCACAAGAGCTTTGTGGACTAGACCCAAAAGAAGTTTGGTTAGGTTTTCAGAGGGTTTTAGTGATGGTTGATTGTCACCTGAAATCACTGTAGTTCTCCAGGAACACATACAAGCTGGTAATTGCATATTGGCAAAAGAAACGTAGTCATTCAATTACTATTCTGCAGGAAATTCTGTGGCTGTTAAAACATCTATTATTGTGCCACCCCTTGTTGAGGGAGCGCTCGTAAAACCAGCTGTCGTTCGTTTCTGTTGTTGGCAATCGAAAGCTGATGAGACTGTCAAAACGAAGTAGGGGGAGCTCACACGAACCTCCCTTGACAAATGTCCTCATGAAAATGCCATTCCAGAAGGTCAGAGCTTTCTCTGGAGGACAGTCTTGCCAGGGAGCAAGGTGGTGCTGCATCTGCTGGCGGTGTTGACAATCTCATCCTGCCCTGAACTCCTCATGACTAGGAAGTTCATCATCCCATAAGTGGCTGTAGACCTTGTTTAGCAAGGGTGTAGATGTAGATATGAGCTGAATAAGAGATTTGTGGGTTTTTTACCTTCCCTCCTGTCCTGTGGCATCCACAGCTCTGGCATTGACATCTCGTTGAAGCCAGTTTCATACAGAGGTTAAATTCCTAGCAATTTTAAATATCTGCAAATCAATATGAATGTCTGCCTGCACAAAACACTTGAGAGGTGTGGTTCAGTTAAATTGCACTGGAAGGGAACTCGATGCCATCCAGGTTTTCCAAGGCCCAGGTATGTTCAAGTTTTAGAAGGTAGCAGGACACTCCAAATCTTTAAATGTGTGCTGGTAGTTGAGGTTGTGGTGCCTTAACTAGTCGGATATTCTTGTTGGTGTTGTATACACACACCTTACACCTTTATAACACCGTGGAAGAAAACACAAACGGGATGTTGGACCTGAGACTGTCCTGCCCTGCAGGACTTGTCCTGGATTCAGTGGATAACTGAAATAATAACACACTAGTGGGTTAAAGACCGAAAGAGTAAAAAATGATGTCATAAATTTGCCGTAACAGCTTGATTAACAGCAAGAAGCACTTCTCATTTTTCAAGAAATTTTGTTTGCATTAGATGAAACTTTTTTGGTGGGTAAGGAATTTTGATTGATGAGGTTTAGTTAAATTGCTGACAGCTACAAAGAGCATTGCTACAGGAAATGAGGTTTGGGACTTCAGATGTGTACCACAGTACATCTGCTTTGTATGAAGGGGAGGAATAGCAAGGCCCACAGGCTGGTCACATTGATTAGAGGGATGAAGCACCTCTCCCATGAGGAAAGGCTGAGAGAAGAGAAGGCTCTGGAGTGACCTAATTGTGGCCTTCAAGTACCTGAAGGGAGCCCACAAGGAAGATGGAGAGAGACTATTTCCAAGGGCCTGGAGTGACAAGACAAGGGGGAATGGCTTCAAACTGACAGAGAGCAGGTTTAGATTGGATATTAGAAATTCTTCCCTGTGAGGGTGGTGAGGCCCTGGCACAGGTTGCCCAGAGAAGCTGTGGCTGCCCCATCCCTGGAAGTATTCAAGGCCAGGTTGGATGGGGCTCTGAGCAACCTGGGATAGTGGAAGGTGTCCCTGCCCATGGCAGGGGGTGGAACGAGATGGTCTTTCAAGTCCCTTCCAACCCAGGCCATTCCATGATTCTGTAATCTGCTAAGTCTCTGCTGTGGTGTTGAGAGTATCACCACGCTATCAGCAAAAATTGCTTCCCCCGGAGGGTGGTTGGGCACTGAACAGGCTCCCCAGGGCAGGGGTCACAGCAGCAAGGCTGACAGAGCTCAAGGAGTATTTGGGCAATGCTCTCAGGCACGTGGTGGGATCCTTGGGCTGTCCTGCACAGGGCCAGGAGTTGGACCTGATGATCCTTCTGTGTCCCTTACAACTGAGTATATTCTGTCATTCTATGATTCTGTGACGTTACCTGGACATCCAGATGAGCTTGGCCCCCTCCTCCTTGTCTTTCTCAAGTATTGAAGCAGGTCTGTTTTGCTAATCTGTGCTTTTAGTACAGTTTTGGTTGAAAGCAACAGCAAACAGAGGACCAAATAGCAAAAACTGCATTGTCTAGAAGCCTTCAGAATTGTTGTACTGTTGGTGTTTGTTATTTATAATGGTTTTGTGGCAAACACTTAAAATGTATGCAGGACACAGGCAGGTTTTAAATTAGCTAAAACATGCCAACCTTTAAATCTCTGATGGAGTTTTCTGGGCTGTCACATACTGTGTACAACGGAGTTGCTTATTACTGTGGCTGTAATCCATGTTCCTGCAATTCCTGTTTTTCTTGACAAGTCACTGAATGAAAAACCCAATTCACTTGGGTATTCAGAGCTCCCCTAATACTATTCCAGTGAAGGAGCAATGTTGTTTTTTTTTTTCTTTTTTTTTTTCTTTTCTATTGAGTTTTTGCTGAAACTGAAAGCCCTGAGGCTTCTGTGTGTGGTCCCTGCAGAGCTGCCCTCACAGTTGTACCGTCATTTATCAAAGGACACCCATTCCTAGAGTGTAAAAGTACCACGTTGCTGATGTCATCCCTCCATCTGCCAGCCAGGCTAGTGAACATCTGCAACAGCACCACTGGGAATACTTCAGGAGCAGGACAGGTTTTAAAACATGAAATATGCTTCATGGCATTTTTAAAAAAAAAAAAAAAAATCCAGTTTATGTGAACAATAAAATACTTCGCCCCAAATGAAACTGGTGAAAATTCACTTCAGCTGATTTTTTTTTTTTTTTTCACCAGGGTAAAAAAGAAGTTTGATGGAAAAGTTTGTGTCTGTAATTTTGAGTCTTATACATCAATATAAATAGCTCAGCAAACGTTACTAGAAGGTACCAGACAGATATAATAAAATACAGTCCCATCTACACGTAACAGATAGAAAGGGCTGGTCGGATTTATTACTTCCCCTGATTCACACGGATAAATCACTGAATCTTTTTAAGGACTGGGGCCCCAACACTAAAGAAATGAAACCTGTTAGTTCATGGGCAATGAAAAAACTTCAACTTTTTAGGAAGCTCAGGAAAAAAAAAAAAGTGTGTAAAATTTACCATCATTGCCTCCCTGAACCGGAATCAACAAAACCCTGGATCGACAACGTGATACCAAAGGTCAGTTAAATCTTTTCCTAAACTGGATTGCCCTTCTGACCCCCCAAAACTCAAAACCTTCACCCTAAATGACCTTTCCCAAAAGTATCTATTTAAATTCTTTCATAGTTTCCACATATCATGGAAACACAGTAATTGTCCAGCACCATCAACAAGTGTTTCAAGATAAAACTACCACCACATGATATGCCTAATTCCCAAAGCTGCTTTCAAAAGCTAATCTTTGGTGTTTTGCCCTTCAGAAACGCTTGTGATGTATCTGATGACAGGCACATGGCAATGATAAGAAAAAACGGAGTTACCCTCATTTTTTGGGGGGGAGTTCTGCTAATAAACTGTGCTCACTGGGAAAATTAAGGGACATATCCACACCCCAGGGGCAGGTTCACCCCAGGTGATCAAGCTTGGTGACCCCATCACTTGGCTTTGAGCTTTGGTGGGTGGGGGTCGGGTTCCAGGGTGCTGGTTCTGCCTCGGCACCTCCACGTGGGACTGAGTCACAGGCACTGCCCTCACTGACTGGACCTGCTGCTGACTGTGGCTCTCTGCATTTTCCCTTGATACCACTGCTGGAGATCACAGTGGGGGACACTTGGTATCGCTGTCAAACCCCTGAAAATATTTCCCTGTATCTTTAGAAACAATAAAGGTTTTCCCGTACCTTTAAAAGCAAAAAATGCGACTCCCCCAGGGACAGAGGCTGGATATGAGGGGGTGACTCCAGCTGAGTTTTCTCTGCCTCCCGTGAGTGAGTGAGTGAGTGAGTGAGTGAGTGAGTGAGTGAGTGAGTGAGTGAGTGAGTGAGTGAGTGAGTGAGTGAGTGAGTATTCCCACTGTTCTCTGCTCCCTTGTTTGGTGGTTTGCACATATTTTGTGCGCACAAAAGTCTCGTTGACAGCCCCTTGTGATGGGCCGAAGGAGTGCTCCAAGCAGACCAGTTTCCAGGCATGATCCCTCGTCTTTTACTGTTTGCAAAGCTGTCTTGGCATGTCCTGAAGAACCCTGCAGAAGAAATGCTGGCCTGGTTCCCACTTGGCCAGGCTCCCAAGCGTGACACTAAAGGTCAGTGGTTCCCCTCTGTGGAATCCCAGTCCTCTTCTGCATTCTACTCCCTCCTTTTACCAGTCCCCTAATGTGAGAGATCATGTGGGGAGAGGCAAGAGAGGGTGGGGGAGGAGTATGTGATGTAACCTCTGCTCTGGCAAAGTTACGCGACAACACCTCAGTGCCTGCAGCTCGCGGTGGGGTTTTGGTGGCTGCTGCTGGGACACTTGAATAAAAGGCACGAAGATCCACCACGGCTGTGTGGGACCCAGCAGGTGATGTGCTCACCTCACTTGTGGAGAAGAAAGCTGAGCACGGTGTCTGCAGTTCCTTGCTTTGCTGCCCCTACGTGCACCCGGAGCGAGGCGACCAGCAGCTCCATCCCGAGGACACCCCGGGGGGGAGGGATGCTCAGAGCCTGCTGCACTGCTGGGGTGAGTCTTTTCCTTCTTCTTGGGTTTTCCCGACGGTTTGGGAGGGAGGGAAAGGAAGTGGAGTGAGCTGGAATGTGTGTGGATTGTTTGAGGGCATTTAACTGCATGAAATCCCTGCTGGATTGACTCTGTGCCAGCTGATAATCACCGAGTAATCTCAGTGCTGGCAGATTCTGCCCGGATTACAAGGGCACGTCTGTGTGTCAGGAATGGGTATGAGACCCGCTGGGCGTCTCGGGGTGTGTGTGTGTCAGGGAAACCAAAAAGGGATTTGACTGCAGTGATTGGCTGCAGGAGAGAAATTTGGAAGGAGAACTTTGGACAAGTCTGTCACCTGTATGTGCAGGGGCACGTTACAGTCTATGAGAAGTCAAGGGAGAAAATGTGCTTTTCTCAACAGAAGCAGGACATGAGACGGGGAGGAAGCTGGTCCTGTGTATTTGCTGGTGGAGAGAACTGGATCAGATAACATGAGCTGTTGAAAGTAACTGCAGTAAAGTGTTTTCTAGGTGAACTTCCAAGTGCCACTGAAAATGTCTCCCTGCTAAAGGAAAGAAGGGAAGAGGAGGAGCATCATAACATACATGAGTATTCTACTTCAATATTATATACTGTAGAATATATACAAGATAAAACAAAGTTAATGTATAAGCTGGACCTCAGAAAGCCAAGGAACAAATGTAGCTCTGTTAACACCTCTGGAGCTGCAGCACTACTGAATTAATCCCTAACTGCCTTCTAGCATTGGGAATATCCAAGAATGCCTGGAGAAGGATGCAGTGATGCCACCTGGTGTGTGTCCTCGTGAGAAAGTTGTGACCAGAATGCTTTACACAAAATATCCTGTGACTGATTTCCCAGCATGGTACATGAAGCTGCTGGCTCTGATAGTTCACATGCAGCTACTCAGAGTATTTTTTAGGGGTCAAACCTCAACAAAATATCAAAATCTAGAAATTAAATAATAAATTATTATTAATTTGATTAAAGAAATAAAATCTGGAAGGTAAATAGCTAATCATACAGCACGGGGTTCTCTTCCTTCCTTTTTTTAAATGTGACTTCAATCCTGGTCTAAAATTTCAGTTCCTAGAGGGCAAACTATTTTCTTTCCATTAGCTGAGGTCCTGAGCCTTTGTCTAAGGAGCCTCCTTATTTAAGACTCAGTCAAGTCTAGGACAAATGGGGTTAATATGATCCTGTGGATGCTAATTCCAATTTATTTCCAGAACTTGTGATGGCTTCAACGTGGCAGAAAACTCAGGAATTCTACAACTGGGTTCTTGAAAGTGGAGGTGGGTAGAAATGCTGCTTTAAACAGGAATTTTTGCATAAGTAGCATGATCAGGAACAAACCTGGAGGGAACATGATGCTCATAGGAGTCCCCATTTTTCTCACCTGGCAGATTTCTCCATGATGACAATATTCCCTTAAGTCTTTAAATACATCTTAGGGACACTCCAGCTGGATCAAAGAAAGGAATGAAAGAATGGGGGATTTCCCCTGTCTCAGCAGCTTTATGTTCAACGTACAGTGGGCTCTGACAGGACAAGGAGCAAGATGTGCTCAGGATTGCCTGTTAAGTCTGGAGTACTAAAGCAAGTGCATATTTGTGTGCCATGGGAAAGCTTATTAGACCAATGAGTTCATATTTTGAGGTTCAAACTCTTTGTGATGCCAGTAAAACCCACTATCAAATGAAATATTGACAGAAACCAGTCCTCAGTGGCTTGACAGTTGACGTTTTACAGTGAGGAGACTTGGAATTTTCAATAGCTAGAGGTTCTGCCAATCCAGTTTGGTCTCAAAGGGTTCTGTTGGGTCCCTGGATGTGAGGAAAAGCCACAAAATGCCATTAAGGTAGAATGGCAGGTCTGCATGGTGGCTTCAGCAGGAGGAGGACATGGGGCATGATGCTCAGGCTGTAAATGTTTCAGGATTTGAATTTCAGGAGAGAGCGTAACTTGGGATTCAGGACTTCTGGGAAACTGTTAAATACAGAAATGGAATATCAAAGAGCTCCTGACACAGCCCTTTACAACCATAGCAAAGAACTGGAAGGTTTAGAATGGATGGGGATTAAAAGGGTCCTGTGGACAGATGTAGAATTTAAAAGAAGAAACCACCTGTGAACCAATGACTAAAATTCAATAAAGGATTTCCACAAGGAACCTGGGGCTAAAACAGTGTGAGGGGTCTGGAGCTTGGGAATGGCAGGTCAAGATGCAAAGGTAGATGGTGAGGAAGTTTAGCAGAGCAGTGACAACAGTGGGAACAGGAGAGAAAAGCTTGAATGGGAACTGGGATGCTTTTGCAAACAAAATTAATCTTGCACTTCTGTGTGTGATGAGGCAGGATTAGGAGGAGGTGGCATGACAGAAAGTCCATAGAGATTCCCTTTTCTGTAGGACTGAAGGGCTGTTTTAGCAGAGATAAGGGTTTGAATGTCATTTCCCAGTGAATGCAGGTACAAAAACAAAGGTGTTGAGAATTTCAGATGTCTTCAGGATTGTGTGGCAGAAAGGAAATAGTGGGAAAAGCAGGAAAGACTTACACTCCTGAAGAGCCACTGTTGGTTTGGGTGGTTCTGTGCATCCCTGCACAGTGCCTTGGACCTCTTCTTTTGCCCAGGTGTGGGACAGTCTTGCAGCCTGTGGGGAGGGGCTCCAGCTCATCACAGGAAAGGTCTGTCTTCCAGTACTGCAGTCCCAGCCCCAGTGTTGTGCTAAAGCCTTTTGTCAGAGTCTGGCACGTGGAACTCCAGGGCAGGAGAAGGACTGTGGCACAGCTTTGTAAGGACACACGAGATACCAGCTCTCTGTTTACCAGGGAGTGTGCTGAAGGGAGGTAAATCAAGACACCTGCCCTGCAGGGTGTGGGGTGTGCCAGCTTTGGCTGTGTGTTTTGCTTTTCAGATCCAAGGACAGACCCATGGCCACTGGTCTACTCTCCACTTCCAGTCACACTTGTCTTTGCCTCCTACCTCCTCGTCGTGGCACTGGGGCCCCTCTTCATGCGGCAGAGGAGACCCCTGGAGCTGAGGGGCCTGCTGGTGGCCTACAATCTAACCATGATGGCATTGTCAAGCTACATGTTTTACGAGGTGAGAAGACAGGATTGGCCCCTACACAAGCACCTGAGAAGGGTTTGAAAGCCAGAGCCATTTGAAACATCTTTTGCTGATGGACTTTAACGCAGGGAGTGGGAGCTGACTTGGACGTGTCCGTGTTTTGCCACGAGAGGAGCAGTATTGCCCCTCTGTACCACATTCCCTCCTGTTTCTCCATCTTCCTGTCATTCATAAAATTAACACTGAAAGTTTCCTGAATGAATGAGCCGAAAGCTGAGATCTCCCCATTAGACACAGAAAGTATGGAGGACGTGGAACCTCATTTTGTTTCGTGACTGGCTGGTGAGGGGACCCATCTCTGAGAGTGAGAAACACTGTTCTAGTGGGAGGTGCCCCTGCCCACGACAGGGGGGTTGGGGCTTGATGATCTCTAAGGTCCCTTCCAACCCCTTAGCATTCTGTGACTCTATGATTTTCCAGACTTGGGCAGTCCTCTCCAGGAGTCAAGCCAAGCCAAGCCCGCTGTGGCTTCCTGCTGCCGGGAGCGTTGAGGACCTTGTTTCCTGCTTCTTCTTTCTGCGAAGCCTTTCCCTTTGTTTATTTAGGCCACCAAAAACTCTTCAAGGGAACACAGCCACACAGGTTCCAAAAACATTTCGATGTTGACAAATATGCCCCTTTAGTTTGTATCACAATTGTTACATTAACAAAAATTGCGTTTTTATTCTTTTCTTTGAGCAAACGCTACTCCATCTGAGGACTAGAATTCACTCTTCCTGATGAAGTAATTTTGAGCACTCCAGTGATTACATGAAGAGTTTCAAATATGCTCGGGCCAAATTTTCTTTTTGAGATTCCAACAAGGATGTGAAGTACTTTGATTTAGGTTTTTACTATTTGCTCAGCTTTATAAATTATCATGGATTTTCTGTCGGCGATAATTAGATTAATACCTTAGCGTTAATATGCATATCTTTTTGGAACAGATGGCTTGGAACAGAAATTCGATTTCTATTGCTTTTGCTTTGTTTCAGTTTTTGGTAACTTCAGTCTTGGGCAACTACAGCTACCTGTGCCAGCCAGTGGATTACAGCTGGAGTGAACTAGGAATGCGGGTATGGTTCTATAAAAAGCTTGTCTTAGGCCCTGCCCTCCCCTGGGTGTTCAGATTATTTTGCTCATAAAGAGCAATTTGCATGCCTAGAAGGCTTTTACTCCAATTTATTGCTTGTAAATCTATTTCACTAAATTATCTGCTTAAACTACTGCATTTCGCTTTAGTTCTCTAAAATTAATTATCATCAGTCAACACAGCCACCTAAGTTTGCTCTTCGATCACTGCAGAGAGGTTGATCTTACAATCTGAAGGCAGATCTTTATCATAGATATTTCAGATTAACTCTGAAATACGTGTGACTCTTTGCACTGATTGTAAGGATTCTGGGTGATCGCTCTCAACAAGAAAACCAATTTTTATATCCTCAACTCTGCGTGACATAAATCTTACTCAACATTTCTTTTAGCACAGGGATTTGGCTAAAATTATTCCTTGTCGAGTCATCACAGGGGAGTTGGGTCACACCAGCTTCAGCTTTCCAAAATGCTGCATGAGGTTTTTTCAGTTAGAATTTGGAGACACTATGCTTCGCTTCCAGATGTAACCAGGCTTTGAACAGGTGCAAACCTGGATATTATCGTTTCAGCTTTTCAGATATCTGCCATCGGGCAAAAACAAAACAAAACAAAGCCCCGAAGAACCCCTTAATTTTTCCAGCTCCCGAGTGGGCAGCGTTCACATAGTGCATGGTTGAAAATATGTTGGTTTGGGATAAAGGTCTAACTGCGCTGCCTTGTGCTGCCCAGCAGATGGCAAGAGTGTGTTGGTGGTTCTTCTTCTCCAAAGTCATCGAGCTGCTGGATACGGTAAGGAGGGCTCAGCTCCACGGCGGGATTGGTGCTGGAAATAAATCACTTCCTTGTCAGAAAGGGGCAGGGTGCCAAAAGTTAATGTCCTCGGCTGATCCCGTATTGATTTGCTCGGCGCTTTTCAGTGAGAGCTGATTTCGCGTGTTGTGCTCTGCCTGTTTGTGGGAATGAAGGCTGATGCTGTTAAAGAAGAGGGCTCAGCTTCTTCAGGCTGCTTTTTGACAGTGTTTGGCCTGTGAGAGCCCAGCAGCACCACTGGATATTGTGCTGCAAGGCTTCCTGAAAAGCTTCTTTCCAGGAAGGAATTGCTGCTGTCCGATATGCCTGTCTCCACCCCAGTGGCTGCACATCCTCACTCCCCACCACTCTTCCTGTGGGTGGGCAGAGTGCTAAGGAAGAGGCTTTCACCTTGGCTATTGCCAGGGGGTCCCCCAAAATCTATGATCTCTAAGGTCCCTCTGGTTTAAACAGTGGTTTAAATAAACAGTGGTTTAACAGTGGTTAGTTGGACAGTAAAGAAACTGCAAGTGGACAGTGTGTCCTTTGCTGCCACAGATTATCTCAAAGCTGTGCACTAAAGGTTTGTGTCTCATGTGACGATGAAAGCTCACCTGAAGGAAGTACCACTTCATAAAGGGACTAATTAAATGACTGAACTAACAAGGGGATCCCACCTCCCTGCTTGCTCAGCAGAAGAAATATGTGTCCTGGCCTAAATCTTCACAGTCTAGTGCTCTTTGGGGACAACACACTGTCTGAAATGTGAATCAGCACCCAGAGCCCTCCTAGGCCCATTGCCAGTGTTTTGACCCTTCCTTTCTCTGTTTCCATCAGCAAAAAAAGCAACTTTTTGACAGTCCTAAGTCCCTGAGAAGCAGATTCACTTTTTGTTATGTGTGTGTAGGCCCGTGCATGCTGAAATACAGTGACCTGACACATGTTCATCTGGCAAAATCATTCTCTTTACTAATTCAAATTCCAGAAAGGTTTGGGCATTCAACACAGTGCTTTTCTTTGGATCATTGTCTGGTACCAGCAAACATGTAACCTATGCCCTGAAACCAACCCGACTGCAAACTGTATGGAAGCTCAGTCAGAGTCTCAGATGTGTCCTCTTTGGACCTTGGGACCTGAATCCAAAGAAAAAAATGGTGGCTGTGTGGGAGAAATTCTGCTTTCCAGTTTCCCCCCATTCTAGATAATATAAGATCTATTGCATGTGTTGGTTTTCACCAGTTTCCATCAACAGCAGAGGAAATGGGTTTTGGGAGACTGAGAATCACCATTAGCTATTTTTATAACTTTTTATTGTGAAATATTTAGTCTAAACACATCGACCCAGGGTTTTCCTTTGTCTGGCTTCTTCCAGGTTTTCTTTATTCTGCGCAAGAAACAGGAGCAGGTGACTTTCCTGCACGTGTACCATCATGGCACTATGCTGTTCAACTGGTGGTCAGGGGTCAAATATGTGCCTGGAGGACAAGGTATGTAAGCATACCTAGTGTTTCAGGGGTTTTTTTTGGGCTGTGGAGGTAGCATTAATTGTGCAGATGGGCTGACTGGCAGGTAGGAAGCTCACCTAGTTCCAAAGGTGTGAAAAACATGTGCATTTGAGACGATACCATCTGCTCTGCTCTTTGGGCCGTTTAGACTGCTGCGTTCACCGCGTCATCCAGAATGAGAATGTGCCAACAGAAAGTGTCCAAACAGAAGAAATAACGCCCTACACAAGGTCTGTGCATGTCTCATCCCAGACCAGCACTCCCTCGCTTCCCACCCAGAGGGCCTGGTGCAGCAGCCCGGGTTCTGGCTCTCCATTACATTTACTGCTCTGATTTTGTCCTTTCCTGATCCGGACCCAGAGTGCTTCTCCTGTTTGCTCCACTGCAAGAGAAGCATCTGAGTACTAAGCAGGCCCTGTACAAGAGGCTGGGGTGTTCCTTTTTGGGAAGCCATTTCTGCTACACTGGAATGTCATGAAATGGTTAGGTCAGAAGATAAAAAATTCTCTCCTCTGCCTTTGAAGCTCTCCTCTGTCTCCAAAGTCTAGATATGGGCTGGATATATTCGGATGCCCCAACCCTGGCAGTGTTCAAGGCCAAGTTGGATAGGGCTTTGAACAACCTGGTCTAGTGGAAGGAGTCCCTGCCCATGGCAGGGGGGTGAACCTGAATGGTCTTTAAGGTCCCTTCCAATCCAATCCATTCCGTGATTCTGTGATTCTATATGCTGAGAGGAGAAGGAAGAAGACATCATGCTTCCAAGACAGAGCCTAGACTGAAGGTGCACGCATAGGGGTGATGTGATGTCTTTTGAAAGCACCATCCTAGTGGCTGTGAGCTCTTCACAGGGTTGGTCTTGCTTTGGTTGTGGGTCTTGTTCACCCTCACTTCTTCACTCCTCAGCCTTCTTTATTGGGATGCTGAACTCCTTTGTGCACATCTTCATGTATGGCTACTACGCCCTGGCCAGCCTGGGACCACGGATGCACCGCTACCTGTGGTGGAAGCGCTACCTGACCATCATGCAGCTGGTAACTAGTTCCATGTGTTCGTCTCTGCCTTTCCCTGTGCTGGGTGTGATGGCCCCTGCCCAAGTCTTTGTTTGCTGCCCACAGAAATCACCATGTCCTTGGGTGTCCTCATGTGCCACTATGACAGGTGAACCTGCTCTGAATTTCAGAAAACTCAAAAGAGCCCTTCAGTGACCAAATAACGAGCCCCATCTTTGTAATGGGAAGGAGAGGAAAAAAGTCAACCCTGTGGTTTTACAATTAGATGTCTCCCCCTTTATGTTTCCTCTCTGGAGCCCTGAAAACACAGCTTGATTTTGGGAGGTGTGGGGCAGTAACTCGGGGAAGCTTTGGATTCTCAGTAGGGCAGGAGATTGGGCAGCTGTCATTCAGTTCCTTCAAAAAGGAAAGGTGTGTTTAACTGTCAGCAAACAGGTGAGTTAAAGAGAAATATAGGAGTTTGACTCTTTCTGCAGAGAATCCCTTTGGATTTTCTTTCCCTCACCTGAGAAGAGGTGACAAATCCTGAAAACCCTGTGTTCAAAGGTACGCCATAAATGCCCCAGACAAGGCAGTGATTGTGGGAGAGTTATTTCCACACAAAGAGAAGTTATGCAAACAAAAAGTATGCAACTACCAGAGAACAGGAAGAGGGTGTATGTATAAATATATAAGATAGTGGTGCAGTGAAGGCTGGTCCAGAGTTCTTACTTATCCTGAATGGCAAAGCAGAACAAAAAAGCATTGCATAAAATGAAAAAGTATTTGTTACACAAATTATAGCACAGGAAATAAATTTTTTTGGTAGGTAGAACTCATTGCTTCAGGGTATTGAGACAGGTCACTTAGTAATATACCAAAAAAAAAAAAAGGATTAATGTTTAAATGAATAAAGGTAGTATCTGTAATTCCTCTCTGCAAGCTAAAATGTAAATCAAACTCTTCATGAGTATAATAATCTGATCACCAAGGGGGAGGAAAACTCTAGTTTCCATTTTCTAGGATCTCAGGTACTGAACCATGGCAGAGGAGTGGCACAAGGGCAGTGATCCTGTTTGTGTTTGTGTTTGTGTTTGATGACGCTTGTTGGAAAAACACCGCTGGGCTTGAAAGGCAAGTTTTCCAGGGAAAACTTTTTCAGGAGAGGCAAGCAGGTGATGCTCTGGGTTGAGGGCACTACCAGGATGTTGTGGCAGTCGTTGGGGTGGCCCTAATGATCAGCTGAGCTATATCTCAGGTAGGTTCCCTAATCTGGCTGCTTCTTTTTCCCCCCTCTTGCAGTGCCAGTTTGTGGCCATTGCTGCTCATTCTTCCTACAACCTCTTCACAGAATGCCCGTTCCCAGATGGCTTCAACGCTGCAGTCTTCCTCTACATCCTCAGCCTCATGGCTCTCTTCCTACACTTCTACTACCGGACCTACGTTAGGGGCAAGCAGGAGAAGCTCACTTAAAGAAAACCAAAGGGGGCACTGAGCACAGGCTGAGGAACTTGCACTGTCTCTGCTAGTTGTAACGTGGTTGCAGGAAGAAAATGTGTTTTGGGGAGTGGGTGTGAGGCTCATGTCCTGCCTTCAAATGCCTCCAATCAGGGGAGAAAAGGAATGACAAACCCAGGGATTAAGGTATTGAGGAGCTCGTTGAATAAGGCTGAGCCAAAACTGAGCCAAGGAGCCCCCAGCACAGCAGGCTTTATGAAATTAGCACAAGAAGGTCTTTTTCCCTTCCCTCAGTTTCCAAGGCCTGGCATCCAACCACAACTCCCTTGTCTGATTTCTTAGCCTGTAGAGGGTTTCTTTGCATTAATAAAACTATCACAGCTTGCTGCTCTAGATCAGGCAGGGCCAAGCAATGTCCAGGTAGCCAGGAACTCACTGGGACTGCAGGATGCACTCACCTGTACACTGCATCCCAAAGCTCCTGCTAGCACTGGGGTGAATTACAGCTATATGACCCTGATGGTTTAACTTCATGTAAGCAGGAGCATGAAGGAAGTTGGACATTATGTTGTAAGAACCACCATGAACCACTTTCTGGGATGCTTATTTGCCTTTGGTTGCTCTCATAACAATAGAGAACTTCTAATGCATGAGGACTACTTGGTATTGCTCCTTACCGGTGCCATAATTTTACTAGAAAGAATAGACTGAGGCTCCCTACTCATAACTTTTTTTCTCCAATTTGTTGTTATTTTTAATACTATTATTTTAAAAATTTTGATTCTCAGCAAACATAAAGAGCTTACCAACACCATAAGCAACCACCTCCACTACCTAATATTTGTATTAATACAAAATATGTAAAGTCAATTCGTTGCCTAGTGCAAAGCTGCATAGCTCCACTGACTTTAACACGTCATTCACTGGCTACTTTTTTGCTCCTAAATCAATTACAGCTCGAATTCTGCACTTATATTCATCTTCAGACAGTTAAATACCGTTAAAGTTTTGGTGTGGCAGTGCTTTGAAAAGCCTAAATTCAGACTTTAAACTACGAAGTGGCATTTATTTATTGAAGTCCTCTTTGTTGATTGAAACTGGTATTGTAGAGTAGTGATATTCTCACGGTTGAAACACAAAGGTCTTGAAGGAGAGGATTAGAATCAGCAACATGGTACGTTGCCATTGCCAGGCCAAATCCACTGTGAATGTAAAGAAGCCCAACTCCACTGGGAATGTCCAGAGGACTAGAGCTAGTCTGAACCACAGTGACACATATTAAATGTCATTCTTTGATTTGAATAGTCTTTCTTCTGATTGTCACTGGTGAGTATGGAAAGCAGAGCAGGGCTTATTTTGACATCTGTGTAAGCTGGTTTTCTCCCTGTCAAATATTTTCCCGTGCTAATTACTAAATAAATGGTCCTGCTTTTGCATACTGGAATTCTACTTTTGTTAGAATTTTAAGTGGCAAACCTCTGTGTGGGTCCTTCATTCTTCCCTTTGGTTGGAAAGGCAGGAAAAAAAAGACCTGCAGTGTATCTCACATACTGTTCTCATTTTGAGGGTTTCCCCTGGGGAATCTCCAGTGCTGAAGACTCAGTGCAAGTAAAGCTGTTTCATTACTCCTGTCCACTTACAACCCAATCCTGCTTAAACCATCAGTACATTTGGCCCTCCAATTTCATGGCAGAGCATAATTTCCTGCAGCTGGGTGAACTATCTGTGCTTACCAAGCAATCTAATGCTCTTTTTCATGTACATGAGGGGATCATGAGTAGGTCCCAATCTCAGTTTCCCCTCACATAAACTTTTTCAGATTGCAGTCACTAATTTCAAGGGCTTCACTAATAATTTTATACCAGAGTAAGCATCCCATATTTCGATTTTCCTTGATTCATTCATAATTCACAACTGCTTAAAGATTAGAAGCGAGCAGGAAATTTGAATGAGATTACTCAATGCTTTTGCAAATCCACTTCTTCTTAAAATATATGAATTTATAAACATGCCATCTAGTTTGGTTTTTTTTCTAAAGCAGCCTATGCAGCTTAATTTGTATCTGTGAAGGACAGAGCTTCCTGCCCTGGATTCTGGAGCGTGACTGGCCACATAGCTGGTAACAAAATACAGAAGTGTGACAACTTGAAATAAGTGACTGGTCACCTAAATCAGACACCACTGACAATATTTGTCCCAGACATGCAACCTTTGATCTACCTGTTCCTGTCCCTCTTCCTCACAGCCTGAATAAGGGGCCTGATCTTGCATTTTTGAATTGATAAGAGCTTTTTGTCAGTGTCACTTCAATGGCACAGGGTGAAAATGAAGTATTTTCAGTTGACTGGTAAGGGGGGATGAAGTTTGCCCAGACACACCACAGAGGAATAGGGACTGGTGTGGAGTACAACCCTTACAGAAGCAGTGATGCAAGCAAAATTCACTTGTGAGAGTATTTGCATTAGCAGGGAAGATAAAGTTGGGTTGGTGTGTCTGAGTGGCTCTGCAGGTCTTGATACTTAATTCCTTCAAATTTCACTTACTGGTCTTCATTCTGTTTTAAATTGGGTTGCCACAGTTGGAACTGTCCACCTGGGCCATCCTGTTGTAACAAGAGCAAAAACTTGAGAGTATAGGTATGTGCCCCTGGAATTCAGCAGAAAAAAAAGGCACAGAATGGGATTTCCCCTCTAAGATCAAATCCCTGCAGTTGAAGATTACACCACAGCAAAGCACTGGAAGTCAAAAGGGCTGGGAATTACAAATTGCAAGTTTGGATGGCTCATGCTCTCTGGCAGAGTCCGAAGTTTTTGAGCATGAATTGGAAACATCCTGTCGCAGCTGGATTTGTAAAAACCTCTGGGCCAAATGCTGATTCCCCCAGTATCAATAACAAAGCCTGCAGAATTCTCTGGAAACGAGCTGGCACAGCTGTGTGGAGAACAACACGCTCAGCTCCACGGCCGGGTTTGCTGTGAGCAGGTTGGGGTGCTACTCAAGCCTAACAGATGACATTTAAGGGCACAGCTGTGTGTGAGGCTCCCCCTTATAAAATGTGGGTCATTATAGTTCTTAGAGTAGTTTACATGAGCAATGTGTAAAAGCATAATGGAAGTAGTCTGTTTAAATGAATAAGCTTGATATCTGCTAGTGCTCAGCATCTTCCCTGCTGTTCCAGTCAATGTAAATTATGGATGTTCTGATCAAATTACTTTTGAATTAACCAGACCATTTACTCAATGCTTACTTTCTGTCCGTAGATAAATGAGAGGGACTCCCATTTTAATCAAAACAAAATACAGAAAAGAAAATCAATTACTATTTAATGTTTTTTCCATCCCCATGTGATGGAAAGTTTCCAGAGGAACCTGGGCCTAAAATTGCAAAGCAAAGGCAGGAACGTGATTGGGTTTCAACTATTGGATTTTTATATGCTATCAGAAAATATGGCTGGGGGGGGCCTTTTTTTTAAAAAAAAAAAAAAGGCAAAAGAATTACTCTAAACAATTAATCAAGCAACAGCAGAATACAGCAGATTGCTTCGTACAAAAAACAAAAATCTGCTAATATAGATGTAAAACACCTACAAGCCAGCAACCCTATATATAGAACAGTGTGAATTTGCTGAATTCATTAATGAATAACTTCATGGATTAGGGCTTGATAGATGGAGTGCTCACATCCAGATGTTTACTGTGATTTTTTTCAATGGCCTTGTACTTAATCCTCCTGAACAGGAAATACGAGTCTTTTCCCCCGGGGTCTCTCCTGGGGACTGTGGCAGTCTCTCTCTCTGGCCTGAATCGTCTCAACACGGGATCAGGCTGCGAGGAATTAACCAAGTGGCGGGGGCACGGATTTGCCTTTAACCCCTTCGGTGCCTTCTCGGCTTCCCATGATTTCCTCACCATCTGCCACAGTGGCACTGTTATTTAGTCAACATATCGAGAAGGAAAAAAAAGGAGTCACCCCTCGAGGCACATTTCTGGGGTCCCTGCCTCCTGTGGGGAGACACACGGAGTCCCACTGCCACAGAGGAGCAGGGGGGCTGTGGGCAGATTAAGCCTCGAGGCTGGTGTGCATCTCTCCACATCTCAGCGTTTTGTATTTATTTTTGTGATGCTGCTACTCACTGTCAGTCATAGGGATGGCCCAAGAGGGAGTATCTGTGAAAAGACTGGTTGACCCTAAGGTGTCCTTGGTCAGGTGCACCAGAGGGTTGCAGTGTGTGTGTGTAGGTGTGTTTGGGTGTGGGTAGGTAGAATCACAGGATCACAGAATGGTTTGGGTTGGAAGGGGACCTTAAAGATGATCTCATTCCAACCCCCTGCCATGGGCAGGGACACCTTCCACTAGCCCAGGTTGCTCAGAGCCCCATCCAACCTGGCCTTGGACACTTCCAGGGATGGGGCAGCCACAGCTTCTCTGGGCGACCTGTGCCATAGGCACGTATTTTTCACATGCCTGACATGATGGCTCTGCTGGGCATAAGGATGTGATCCTTGTTTTCTCCCCATGGAAGTGTTGGTAAGGTAGTGATGTGGATAGAGCCTGCCTTTAGGTGAAAGAGAATCTCTAGCATGGGCAGGGTTTCTTCTGCAAAACTTGAATTAATCTCTCCTAGGTGTTAGCTGGTAAAGTAACCCTAAAAGAATTGGATTTAGGCAGCCCCTTGATGTTGCCTAGCCAGGTGAGTCCCACTCGTCCAGCCTCAGGAGAAAACCTGCAAATGAGGCTGTGGGATAAGTCACTAATGGCACCATGAGGAAAAAATGTGTATGTGGGGGGGGGAAGCAACATCCCAGTCAGGGGACAGGACAGCAGGTGTTATAACTGGATTAGGAGATCTGAGTGCCAGTGGAGGTGGAGAGAATGCTAAATTTTGGTGTGGATGTGCTGGAGGGTTAGGGACTGATTTCATGTGTGCATGTGCTCAGGGTAGAAGTACTTTTGGCTAAATCACAAGTATGAGGACAAATAAGTCTTTATCAGGGAGTACCTGGTTAAAACATTAACAGCACATCTCAGCACTTGATGTGTTTCCCTATTCTGCACCCTTTCTCTCCACTACCTTGGCTTTCTGCTGGTAGGACTGTTCTTCAAGAAAGCGTTTGGGGTGTTTACACCAAATTCAAAAAATGAAGGCTAATGAATAAAAATTGCCCTTTAAAATTCCCTGCTTGGAGCAGATGTTTCTTCCCCTTTAAGATCATCCTCCCACGTTCTCTTCACCCTTTTCTCCCCACTTCCTTTGTACCCACATCTGCAGATACCATACTAGATTCTCAGGACTGGTAAAGCTGCAAAGTAAGCAGTCACAAGTTACTCAAATGCTATACAAGCAGCTGTATGTTCCTGAGATATCAATTAATAACATACATTTACTTCAGAGGGTTTCCTGTGAGGCTTTCATCCTGACGAATTTGGGCAAGTCTTTCTCTGCACTTTAGCATAATCCCGTCTGCCTGCAGATTCAGGATGTGAACACTGCAACACAGTATTTAGAAAGGCTAGAAACTTGGTTTGAAGGGAGAATTTAGATTCAGCCTGGTCTCTCCCAGGCATTCCCTATTATTGATGAAGGAATGACAGAATGGATACAACCATTTGAGAGGCAGCAAGTTTACTAGCCCTCTGTGCGCCTTGTTGTGCTCTGTGTGGTGCCCGCCATCACAAATGTCTGGGGATGTTTCCTTTTGAAATGTTATTATTCCTGAGGCAATGTTTGGAGGGCGAATGCCTTGCATTATAGGAGCTGACAGAGCTGGAAAACCAGATTAATTTTCCAGTGTGGAAGCCCTTCTCTGATTATAAACCCTGACATGCCTTGGCAACAGATCAGCCACTACTTGTTGGGGTGCACAGGTGTGTGTGTGGTGTCTCTGTGTTTATTGTGGACTTTGTTAGTTACAAGGGCTTTTATAGAACATTTTGCAGGTTTGATGCATTATTCCATTAAAAAGCTTTAAATCAGAGGGTCGGTTTTTTTCAAAGGGGTTGCTCTAGAAAATTTATATATAGTTTTGCTACTAGGAATTACTTGTGTGAGTAAAGCAGTCCTTTACTTCACTTGGCACGGTGGCAAAACAGGTCAGCAATTCTGTGCTCAGTTCTCAGATGTAAATTACAGAAGATGGGCAAATCACCTCTTACAGAAACCATCTAATGCAATTACGGTTTTCAATTTTGGCACTGCCTCTAATATCTTTGGGCATATTTCATACACGGCGGTAATGTTTTAAATTAAGGGAAAACCACTGTGAACGGTGAATCTATGTAAGCTACTTGATGGAGCTATGAATACTGCCATAAGGATTCAGGAAAAATGTCACTGCAGTGATGCCAACTGGAAAGCAAAACGGTTTTTCACTTAATTTAGTATTTACACTCGATTTTGTTAGAAACCCAGAAACTCCACGAGAGTGGAGTGGTGTATATGCATATAGGTTCTCATCCTACAGCATTTACATACGTATTTTTAGCATACTCACCTGTAGACCAGATAGAATGGATGATTTCATGGTTTGAATATAAAAAGTGAGATCTTAGCATGGATTGTATAACTGAACTGTAGCTGAAGTCATTGTGTCAAAGCTGCTTCGATTCCTTTTCTCTAATAAAATGTGCATCTCCTGAAATGTTTCAGACTTGGATGTGGGTTTAAGAATGCTTCAGAGGGAAAGAATAGCCCCATTTGCAAACGCTCACATGAAGGTAGAAATGTTGTCTGCTGGCTTGGGAAGCACCTTTTGGAGCTGCACTGATTCCATGAGAAACCAGGGGGGAGCAGGAGAGGGGCAGAGCAACCGCAAAGCTAAATATAAAGATACTCAATCCCTTCCTTTGTTCTCATTCCACTGGGAAAAGCGCGGGGGGGGGGAGGGGGGAGGGAATACACGCCAAGAGGCGCCAGGAGTCCCCCGGGCTGTCGGTTCCGATTTTTATTAGAGGTGAGTGTGGGTTTGCTGCTGCGCGCAGTCCCTTTACCGAGCAAGTCCACGCGTGGGGGGCCGCTCCGCAATCCCCAGGCGCGGCGAGGGCTGGGGGAGCGGGCGGGAGCCCCGGGGGGGCGGAGGGCGAGCTCGGCCCCACCTCGCGGGGCACAGGTACCCGCGCCGCCCGCCTTCCCGCATCCCCGGAGCGCTCCCCGCGCCGGAAAACCCGTGGGCATCCCCGGGGCACCTGTGGGCATCCCACGGCTGGGACCCGCTCCCGGAGCGCACCCGCGCCCCGACGCGCATCCCTTTTTGCGGGGCGGGGCGAGGCGCGGTGGGATGGGATGCGCGGCATCCCGGTCGTCCCCGGGGGATGCTGGCGCTGCCTGCGCGGGGGCGCGGAGCAGGAGGGATCCTCTTTGACGTCAAGCGCCCATAATATAATGATCGCTCGTTCATATCCGGGTCCCCGGGCGGCTCCCCCGGGCCGCGCTCGGCCGCGCTCGGCCGCGCAGTGAGGGGAGGCGGGTCGGGCAGGGCAGGGCAGGGCAAGGCAAGGCAAGGCAAGGCAGGGCAGGGCAGGGCAGGGCAGCGCGG
>VXAY01004635.1:14855-160353 GCA_013399855.1 Oxyruncus cristatus | reverse complement strand
AAGGGGGACACCGCCGGGGCATGGCCATGGCGGCGGCGGGAGACGAGGAGGAGGAGGCGGCGGCGGCGGCCGCGGTGAACCCGGGCGCCATGCACCACCAGCGGGTGCTGATCAACATCTCCGGGCTGCGCTTCGAGACCCAGCTGGGCACCCTCAACCAGTTCCCCGACACGCTGCTGGGGGACCCGGACAAGCGCATCCGCTACTTCGACCCGCTCCGCAACGAGTACTTCTTCGACCGCAACCGGCCCAGCTTCGACGGCATCCTCTACTTCTACCAGTCCGGGGGAAAGCTCCGCCGGCCCGTGAATGTCTCCATCGACGTCTTCGCCGACGAGATCCGCTTCTACCAGCTGGGTGAGGAGGCCATGGAGCGCTTCCGGGAGGACGAGGGCTTCATCAAAGAGGAGGAGAAGCCCCTGCCCCGCAACGAGTTCCAGCGCCAGGTCTGGCTCATCTTTGAGTACCCCGAGAGCTCCAGCTCAGCCCGAGCCATCGCCATCGTCTCCGTGCTGGTCATCCTCATCTCTATCATCACCTTCTGCCTGGAGACCCTGCCCGAGTTCAGGGACGAGAGGGAGTTGCCTGTGCCCCTGCCCCCACAAGGTGGAGGTTTGAATGGCACCACCGGGGAATCCCCAGCCATGCAGCCCCCCAGCAGCCTGGCTGACCCCTTCTTCATCATCGAGACCACCTGCGTGATCTGGTTCACCTTCGAGCTCCTCGTCCGCTTCTTCGCCTGCCCCAGCAAGCCCGAGTTCTCCCGCAACATCATGAACATCATCGACATCGGGGCCATCATCCCCTACTTCATCACCCTGGGCACCGAGCTGGCCCACGAGCAGCAGCAGCCCGGGGCTGGCAGCAGCAATGGGGGANTGCCTGGAGACCCTGCCCGAGTTCAGGGACGAGAGGGAGTTGCCTGTGCCCCTGCCCCCACAAGGTGGAGGTTTGAATGGCACCACCGGGGACTCCCCAGCCATGCAGCCCCCCAGCAGCCTGGCTGACCCCTTCTTCATCATTGAGACCACCTGCGTGATCTGGTTCACCTTCGAGCTCCTCGTCCGCTTCTTCGCCTGCCCCAGCAAGCCCGAGTTCTCCCGCAACATCATGAACATCATCGACATCGGGGCCATCATCCCCTACTTCATCACCCTGGGCACCGAGCTGGCCCATGAGCAGCAGCAGCCCGGGGCTGGCAGCAGCAATGGGGGAGGGGGCCAGCAGCAGGCCATGTCCCTGGCCATCCTCAGAGTCATCCGCCTGGTCAGAGTCTTCAGGATCTTCAAGCTCTCCAGGCACTCCAAGGGGCTGCAGATCTTGGGACAGACTTTGAAAGCCAGCATGAGGGAGCTGGGCCTCCTCATCTTCTTCCTCTTCATCGGGGTGATCCTCTT
This sequence comes from Oxyruncus cristatus, assembly GCA_013399855.1. Lineage (NCBI taxonomy): Eukaryota > Metazoa > Chordata > Aves > Passeriformes > Cotingidae > Oxyruncus > Oxyruncus cristatus. Next base: position 158,956 of record VXAY01004635.1, on the reverse strand, counting down.
CTCCAGCGCCGTCTACTTTGCTGAGGCCGATGACCCCGAGTCTCATTTCTCCAGCATCCCCGATGCTTTCTGGTGGGCAGTGGTAACCATGACTACTGTGGGCTATGGGGACATGAGACCTGTCACTGTGGGGGGCAAGATTGTGGGCTCCCTGTGTGCCATCGCAGGTGTGCTCACCATCGCCCTCCCTGTTCCTGTCATCGTGTCCAACTTCAACTACTTCTACCACCGGGAGACTGACCACGAGGAGCAGTCTGTCCTCAAAGACGAACACAGCAGTGCTCAGGGCAGCACAGCGGGGGCGGATGCGAAGAGAAGGCCCAGTACAAACTCTCTGAACAAATCTGTTGTGCACTTGGAAAACAGTGAGGAGTTCAACAATGGCACTGGCTCCGTAGAAAAAGCCACTATCAAAGCGAAAAGCAATGTAGATCTCAGAAAATCCCTCTATGCTCTCTGTCTGGACACCAACAGGGAAACAGACCTGTAAGGAGAGGAGAGAGGCAGAGTTCAGAGATGCAGAGGGATTTTCTGGTGTCAGAAACTTGCTACTATATTTATTCTTTTAGTACCAATTAGTTTTTTAAGTCAGGCTGTATTTTATAAATTGATCACTGTCCTGAGCAGTCCTCCAGGAATACATGTTTTTATGTTCTTTTTCCATGACACAAAGGGTCACCTATTTTTAAAATAGACTAAGAATAAGCTACGCTCCATGATGCAGGAGCTGGTAAATTATGACAGTGAAAAATCTAATTTGTAGAAACTTATTTTAGCAAATGGTGGTTGGTTTTAAATAGGTAATTTGTAACTAATTCAGTTGCTCCAAGTTTAGTATTAAAGAGTTGGGGGGGATGTGTGTGTGGAGAATGAATGGATTGGGTGGGGGGGGAGGTTGAGGGCTTTTGTACTGTAGTTTCAAATTGAAATAATTCCAATATATTTTATATCTGTATGAGTGTATTTATGGTTGAGAGGGGATTTCTTATTCCTGTGAAATATGACATCATTGAAGCACTAGGAACATTAGCAGATCAGCACTTTCAGAGTTTTCCACTTGTGATCAGTACAGATCCGGTTATCCTTTATGTGAAGTGAATTTGGTGCTTTGAACCCTATAGCAGAAAACTTCGGTTGTCATTGATATGTTAGTTTCTTGTGAGCCTTAAATTATTAAATATTGTAGATATACTTCTTTATAAATAATTTTATTAATTACCTTCCTGTTTCAGAATTTCTAAATAATTCAGTCATGTGCTTACTGTCCCCATTCTGAAAAGTATGTGCAGCTTTTTTTTTTTTTTTTTTTTCCGGATAGTTTTACAGTTTTATACCTTTGTTATGTTTTTGAGACTGAAAGTATCTTCTCTGTCTGCTGTTACTGGTTTCGATCCAAGTGCACAACAGATCAAAAGCATCAGGGAGTGGACAGACACAAGAAGAAAGTAGAATATCAGTGCAGTATCTGCGAAACTGTTGTCGTTGTACGCTCCAGATTACTTTGGCACGTGTATCAGTCACCTTTATGTTTCCACACACCACCTGTGTATACAGAGTTCACTGGTTTTAGTTACCACAGCCTGGGAACGGATGGCACTTGAGGAGTCTAACGTGGCATGCCGTGATACTTCAACAACCAGTGCGTGGCTTATATCTCGGACTGGGATGGAAAGCATCATCTTTCGTCAGAACACACTCTTGTTTGCTTTTTATTTCCAAACAAAACCTTCCCAGCGCCGTGGATTTTACAGTTAAGATGATGTTGAAGGATGAGTGACACATTCATTGTCTTCAGCAGCAAGGTACAGTTTGCTAGTGAAGACTGACACAGAGTTGCTCCTTTAAATCAAAGAGCTGTGTTTACCTTTTTTCTTGCAAAGGACATCTCTGTTTCCCCCTCAGACTCCTGTTTTATTACAGAAGGATGTTCCATGCCTTTCCCACACACAGTGGCACAGCAAGACTAGCAGAAAGAGAAGGCTTGGTTGTCAACGCTCCAGGTTTGTTTCTGACAGATTTTCTGATATAACTAAGTAAATCTCAGTCGGGATTATAATTTATGCAAGTACCTCAGATATATGTGCTGCCATAAATTTAAATCAGCCCTGCAGAGCAGCGCTCTGACATTCTCTCAGCCACACACAAATGCTGCTTCCCTGTCCCTTACTGTGCCCCCTAATGATGATGCCCAAATACATCATGTTTTTTTCCTTCCTATTCAGTAAAATAAGTGCCAAGCAAGTCGTATTTTTCACGAACACAGAGCTCAGCCCGAACCCCTGGGGTGAGGGGAAGGACGTTGAATCTGATAATAGAGAACAGCATCTTTCACTTTAATTTTAGGTGTAGGTTTCTTGTTTATTTGTTTATTTAGGTGGGAAGCGATGCCATAATATGCTGAGAAGCTGCAACAAGACTGACAGGCAAAGTGCCCCGTGCAGCCGCACTCCAGACTGAGGCAGATCTCCTGTTTGCTTTGATGGGAGTTTTTGCATCAAGGGGAAGTGCAGAATCAGCCCTTTGGGGAGGCTGAATCTAAGATGGAACAAGGAAGTGCTGTAATTCCCTGTTGCACATGCTGAGATCTAGATCACTGATAGACTTAAAGCTTTTTGCTCAGACAAGTAGTTTGATTTGCTTTCAGTGATCAAATCCACCTGACTCACCTGAAGAAGTACCAAGCAATTCAGTGAGCCTTTAAGGATAAAATGTTGGGTTTGTCTTTCTCTAACTGCTCCCCCCACCTTCCTGACCGCTTTTGCCATCCAGAGTTTGGTCTTTCAGTTGTGTGTTGGGTTGAACTGGACGGTCAACTCCTCAAAGCAGGGACAATGTGTCCATACCGTCCCTTGTTTAACAGTGGAGCCCTGCATATGGATATTAGTGATCTGAATTAAATCACTGTAGTTATTGCAGTTAGTGGAGTAACACTAAGCTGATGTAGGTGAAAAGAGATCAGGGCTATGGGGAGTGGGACGAGCTGATCTTAAAAGCCCATTGGTGATCTAAAGGGAAAGCCTTGTCTTCCTCCCTCCTTTCCAGTTTTCCCCTTCCCACCGTGTGCCCTTTTGTTGCTTACCCTGAACTGGTTCTGTCCTTGTGGAAGTGCAAGCGCTGCCTTCTCTTCCAGGAGCTGCTTGAGCTCGCTCACCTGGGAGAAAATCCAATGCAGCAACAACAAAGTAGATCTTTTTCTGTCAAATTAGTGACTCAGAAAGCAAGTGAGTGCCAGAGCCAGCGTGAGGAAGGGATGGGGAAGGTCAGCGGTGCAGGAAAGTGGGAAGCAAGGGGGAGTGAAATCCTCACCCTTCCCTGGCAGTGAACTGTGATGCTATCAGGGCTGCTTGTTAAACCCTATTTCATGTTTGAAGAGATACCACAGGACTGAGTCTTGCAAGGTGCTGAGGGCCTTTAACTTCCCATGAGAGCCAGGTTGCAAAATTCATATTCAGATTCTATCATATAGAATCATAGAATGGCTTGGTTTGGAAGGCACCTTAAAGATCATCTCGTTCCAACTCCCCAGCCGACCCTGTCCTCAAGGCAGGGAACTTTCCGCTAGACCAGGTTGCTCAGAGCCCCATCCAACCTGGCCTTGAACACTTCCAGGGATCCACAGTTTCTCTGGGCAACCTCTTCGAGTGCCTCCCCACCCTCACAGGAATGAATATTTTTCTAATCTCTAATATGTGCCCTGCCACAACTGAAAGTAGAGTTTGTCCCAACAAAAAACAAGCCTAGTGAGAGCAGAATACCCTGACTCCTGCAAAGAGTTCTGCAGGAACACGTCAACTCATTCCTCAACCTTCAGTTTGAATATGCTGTGTTTTTCCAAAATAATGCAACAGAACCTTCCAATAAAAAGAAAACCAATTATTCTCAAAATGCGGTTGAAAATATTTTTCTTTTGCCTGTGTTTCTAAAGAGCTGCCAAGAACAGTTCAGGCAAACTCGGCTTTGACACCTTCTTTACAAATAATGCATGATTTCTATTGGCTTATAAGGCCAGTAAAGGATTTGCTTTCCAGTGAGAGCGGCTGCTGCTGAACACTGAGTCATATGACCAGAAACATGGCTAGAGCACAGCTCAGCAAAGCACAGAGCATGGGCTCAGCTCTAAACACGTGCTTAACGTAACGTAGTGCTCAGCAGGTGTTTTTGTTGGACTGGTCTTTGTGAGTTTCGAGATCAGGAGTTGGACTTTGATGATCCTTTGTGGGTCCCTTCCAACCCAGGGCATTCTGTGGTTTTGTGGTGGTTACTTGAAGATGAACTGCATCTTGTGCTGAATCCTCGGGCTTCTCCTTGGACTGTGGGGCAAATGTGTAGCTATGTGGTGCAGTTTGTGAGCTGGAAAAGAAGTGGTGCTGTAGGACACTGTATTGGGAACACCAGATTATCACTACAAAGGGGGCCTGTTTCTGCAGCCACTAACTCATCAGAGCAGTCCTCTTGACATGATCCATTGATCCTGGTGGGATTCTGTCAGGATCAGTTGCAAATCATGCACCAGGATTATCTTCATGAAGAACTGCAACTTTGGCCTGGGTGAGGGTGTCATTCCACTTTTCAGCATCGAGAACCTGCTGTAACAGATTTCAGGATCAAGAAGCTACACTGGGCTCAGCAGGCAGCTTGTGTCCGTGCTTGGCATACAGAACAGTGCAGAGGCCACTAAATGATGCAAATTTCTGCCAGAAGAGAGTATGAGAGTAAGAGAGAACCGGGGAAATATGAAACAGGAAGAGAGTTTCGGCTACATATGCCAATTCTAGGCCCATTACAAGAGGGAAATCTGCCCTAACTATTATTGATTTAATCTTAGCTGGCCTGGAATGAATAGCAAGCTGAATAAAACCTCTTTGCCATATCAAAAGCATCAAGATAGAGCTTAATGAATAGCAAATCATTGGAAACAGATAAAAAACCCCGAAACAAACCCAACTGAACAGGAAACCAACACTTTAAAGTCTTTCGACTAGGAGCTGCAGCATGGAAGATGTGTCTACGTGCCATAGTTATTAATGGCTTGTCATTTTTTGTGGGACAGTAGGTACCAAAATGGATTCTTCCATGTTGGGGATGCTGAGGTGAATGTTCATTTGGGTCACCAGTAATGTAAGTTTAGTTTGCTTAGCCTGGCCCCAAGGGGAGTCTGCATTTCCCTTCCACTTTTCCATCATTTTAAAAAAAAATGATAAAGCGGTAACTAGCAGTTATGTAACACCATTCACCTCCTAGTGCTTTATGAACAATAGGACAATGATCTGTATACAAACAGGGTGAACAAAGGGCTGTGGAAGGGATGACAGAGCCTTTCAAAGGGGTAGAGAGGCACAAATAGGAATGGGCTTGGCTGGGCTGGGACATCTAAAATGTAGATCTCAGGGAAGAGAGAGATTCACCCCGTGGTCTCTTGCCTGGCTCTTAGTGGCTCTGCAGGCAAAGGCTGTGTGCCAGCAGCTGTGCACTGGTGGGGTCACTGAACACAGAGGGGACCTAATGCTGCTCTGAACGGCACAAACAAATCGCTCTTTTGTGTGCTCTTTTCATTTGGACCCTGCAAGGAGGATGTGGCACTTCTGCTGGCTGTTCCCTGGCCTCTCATGATGCAAACACCCCTGTTCGGGGGGAGGTGGTGGTGGTGGTGGGGCTCTTGGTCCGCACTGAGCACTGCTCTGGAGCAGCTTCTCTCCTCCAGACGTTGACATTCACTTCTCATTAGGTAACAAAGCAAATATCAGTGCACTTCCAGTCTCGTGGAAGATACATGTGCACACAAAAAGTCTTACTCTTCTGAAATGTGTCACAGAATCATTTAGATTGGAAAAGAACTTCAAGATCATCGAGTCCAACCTGTGACCCGTCCCCACCTTGTCACCCAGCCCAGAGCACTGAGTGACCCGTCCAGTCGCTCCTTGGACACCTCCAGGGATGGGGACTCCACCACCTCCCTGGGCAGCCCCTTCCAGCGCTTAACCATCCTTTCTGTGAAGAAATTCCTCTTCCTGATGCGGCATCAGTGCAGCTCGTGCTGAGGTCAAACAGGGAGAGCGTTTACGGGCACGTGACGGTGCCGCTGGGCCGTGGTGAGGGACGAGCTCCCCTGCTGACATCTGTTCCAGTCAGTTAGCAAGATGTCATGACCAGTCGTGAAATTTGACAAGGGCCTCCAGGCTGATTGCTGCCAGACTTGGGGAATGATGAAAGGAGGGCTTTAAGCACCTAATCAAGGCTTTGGCCTTGCTGCTGGGCTGGTGGTGGGATTGGTGTGTTGTCTGTCAGGCAGTCGGTGTGTTGGAGATGCCTCACAAATAACAAGGTTGATCCTGTTCAGGGCAGAGGGGCAGCAAGGAAACTGGGAGGCAGAGTTTTAAGAGCACTCTGCCTGCCTTTGGTGCAGCTGTAGGCTGTCATTGTGTGACCCCCAACCTCACTCCACAGCCTAACACAGCTACAAATGTCTAAAAAATGAAATAGAAAAGGTCTTTATAATAACAGAGCCCTTGAACAACCAAAGTTGTTGTTCCAAAATCATTCTGACAAGGCTTATGCCTTCAGCACCACTAAATATTTTTTTTAGGAATGTGCCATGTAGCTTTTACAAACACATGTTTGTAGCTTTTGTAGTGTTTGCCTTGTGGTTGGTTGGTTTTGGGTTTTTTTCTTTGCACTTTCTTGCTGTATGCATTGACTGCTCCCCAGGTCTCCTCGTCTGCTTGTTAAAGTTCTGTTGCTGCTGCCTAAATTTGGGACCTCAGGGTGCTGATACTCTTCAGTGAGTATCATGCTCTCTGACATCACTGTGGCAGTTCATAGGAGGAATAAACACAGAAATTCTCCAGTAACTGTTACCTGTTGGTCCATTGGCCAGAACATCCCCCATTCTTGTGTGATGAAACACTGGGAAAGATGTGGGCATTGTGTCATTGAAGTCATATGAAATAAAAAGCTTTATGGTAATTGGCATAGGAAAAAAGTAAAGCTCATAGTGATATAAGTGAAAAAATTAATTGGAATGAGAAGCTGTAAAGAGAAATAACAACTTGTTTTAAGACAAAGAACAGCATTCAGACACAATTAGTTTATATATTGCAGTGCTTTCTTACTTGTTTAATGTAGTAATGTAGTGTCCTTATTTGGACTCCAGCATCCTTCGTTTTCAGAGAATTTCTCCTTATTTTGACTTGAAAATGAGGTTACCCTTTCCAATGGAACAACGTTGCTTTGAGTTTTCAGGAGATTCACCTGATCTCCAGAAATGACCTGATGTAATAGTAAAATTAATAACCTTCCTAGCTGGCAACGAAATGTTTTCATTAGAGCGTGGGCTTCCCAGCACACAAAATCTATATGGTCACTGCAGAATTAATAGTTTTTCCAGATAGTATGTAGAATCTACCGAAAGTAATCTGCAAAATTCTCTCCTGTATTTGTAATTCACTTTCATCAGGAAGATGTTTCCAAATAAATCAGCGCAGGTTTTAATACTTGACTGACAGGCAGGAGACAGAAAAGGAAGATGTATCTTATTTCTGTGTTTCAACTATGGTGTGCCATGGAGACTGTCGTTGAGGTAAAACTCCTTCCTTTGAATGGTTGCACTACAGTGGTGGTGTCCCAGCACCTTTTCCCCGCAGAAATCTCACAGATCTATTTCAGGGTTTTCCTTGTTCCCTTCAGAGTTAGTAGGGTTTGGTTATATTCTACCTTACTTCATTTGCTTAGGCAAGTTCAACACATGTAAAACCTCTTCTTCTTCTTCCAGTTCCTCTCCTTCCTCCCTGTTTGTAAGTAGACTGGGGAGGTGAAAAATTATTTGAATTATGTAAGCAGTGTAGCCTTATAATTTTTTTTTTCTGTCTTGTTTAAAATTGATTTGAAAATCTGCGGGGGTGTAATTGAAGGAAGGCTTTACCATGAATTTGCAGAGCAAATTGTTATGGGTTTTTTAGCTCAGAAAACACTATAATTTTCAAGGCAGTGCTGCATAAGAGGTTTATTTAAAGGAAGGTTAATGTGAAAATACATGTTGTTTTATTATGCAAGAGAATGATGCAAAGAAACAGTCAGTCTGGAAGGTGACAAAGATCATTCTGGGGAGGAATACCCTCTAGCTAAAGCTTAGCCACTGTGCTTTGAAGGAGACAATGTTCCTGAAGCCAAATAAGAATCCAAGAGCAGGAGTCTATAGCTGAGATATCAGGGCATTTGCCCAAGTAAGGAATGGTGGCTCACAGAGTTCTTTCTGGATTTCAACCACGGGGCAAAATACCTGCACAACGTCTCTCAGAATCAGGTTTCAAAAGTCTGCTCAGTGCTTTGAAAGAAAGGATATAGGTATCCCATCTTTAGGAGACTGTGCTAAAATGTGGATCCAAAGCAGACACTGGCATCTTCCTGCAGACTTGGGCGAGTAAGTCCCGGCAAAGGACAAAATTTCTGTCAGATTCCCACTGCCCACTTGGTCTCCATCTGAGCGGTGCTGACAACTGACACTGACAACAGAGCAGAGGCTGAGAAGGGTAGGCCTTGGGAGCATGAGAGAGAAATCTCTCTGGGAGGCTCGGAAACACTGTGTATTTCAAAATGGAATTTGCACTGCCTCTTGCTAGTGGAAAAATGGGGTAGGTTCTGTTCTTAATAAGGAAGCTGGATATTCCACTGAGGAGGAGATACGAATTCTCATAGACATCCTGACTGCATCTATATTAGAAAATGAAATGTGCCCAGGACCATTCCCTGGCACTGAGGCCAGCTGGCAGCAGCAGCCTGTGTTCATGCTGTCGGAGGCTCCCCCTAAAACAAGGTGTTCGGCACACAGCCTAGTGGGCTCCGTTCCTGGCCTCTGCTGATTCCCACATTGTGCCTAGGAGGTATTTTGGGAGGCAGTTCTTGGGTACAGACTTACCAGTGTGACCAGGAGCCTTTAACAGGGTGGTTGATTGTGATTAATTGCTTGGGAACATTCTCTCAAACTGTTTAGGTGGCAAGCGCAGATATAACCCTGCTGTGACCCTAAGCAGCATCTTGCCCTCAGGCAATTTGTTGGGAGTATCCTAAAAGCTCTACACGTTCCCCCTTTTGGTACATTCTTTCCTCAAACAAGAACCAGTCTATTCACTGAGCACAGTTGTTTCTGCTGAAATCTGTTCTCACCTAACTCTGCTTCCACCTGTGCTCATCTATATTCAGCTCTACCGAAAGTCACCACAAAACCCCCCGACTCTTCTGACTGCACATAGAGGAGCACAAGTGAGAGTGGGGTACTGTTGCTTTGGTTTTTGACTGATTTTCCTGTTTGCACAGCCCTAGTGTAGGGTGTGCCTTGTGTTTCACTCACTGCATCTTGTAATTCTGCTTGGAATCACGATTGAGGCGCTGGTGGCCAAGAACATTCCCTGGTCTTACTTATCCATCAGGCGGCACCATAAAATAACTGGAAATTAAAAAAAAAAAAAAATAACAACCCCCCTACCCCCCCTAAATAAAAAGAACCCAAACAAACAAACAAAAAAAAACACAACAAAAAAAAACCCAACACAAAAAAAGGAAGGGTTGGACACACACTGCATGCTGAGTTCATGGTCAGCCTCACCTAAACGATCTCCTGCAGAAGTTTGCCTGGCCTCTCTGACACAGACAAGGCCCTTCTGTGCTGGTCCAAAGTGTTTCCACTGTGGACTAAGTTTACTTGCCTTTGCATGTGTGCTAAAAGGATAATTTGGTCCCAAACTAATTGCAAGCTGAAAGGGAAACAACAAAAGGAGAAGATAAAGATGTACTTTTGAGCATCATTAGCTTCCACGTGGCTTTGACTTCTCCAAGTACATTGAGGTAGTCTCAGAAAAATAGATGTGCAAGGACTGGTATGAAAGCATCACTAAGCTTCCCTTACAAAATATTGGGATTTTGGATGTAACACTGGAAGCAAAAATATTACAAGCATGTGTATCTCTATTCTAGTGCTGTAGAAACCATGGACCACCCAGCATGGGCAGGACCACCACTAGAATTCTTCTGTGACTTCAGAGTGAATCTGTGTCCCAGCAGCTGCTCTGCTGGGGTCCCCAGGGACTGGATCATGAGTTAAACTCAGTCAGACTGAGAAGAAAGAGCACATGCCTAGAAGTAAACTTCCCCTTAAAATCTTTTCTGGCACTGTAATCCATGGATCTTGACATCTCCAGCTACCATAATTTAAGATGTTAATGCTATCAGCCCCACCAGCAAGTGGGTGAGAAGTAAGTCCCCCTGAAGGAACCACTATGGACAGGTGAACCTATCAATGGGGTTCCCTTTTTTAGGGTGTTTTTGGTTTTTTTTTTCCCCCAGAAGCATCCCCAGTGATATTCCACTGACCTTAGTCCTTCTCCTGGTGACTCAGTTTACTCTGTTGTCTCAGTCTGCTGACACAGGTTAGCAGTAGGAGTGGCAGGACAAGACCCCAGAGTAGTGAAGGGCTCTTTGTTGATGGCAGATGTTCTGGACAAGAGAATTTCTGAGGAATTCCTGGAGTGGAGGTGGTTTCCTTCAGCAGACGAGTGGGCAGATGGTTTACTGTGGGTGTCATGTAGAAAAGGCCACCAGAATGTGGAGACTGGAATGCCGAGGTCCAGCCCCTGGAAAGTCTGGTGAAAGCTTTTATGTCAGGGTATCAGTCTTTGAGGTCTGTTTCAACAGTGAGTAAGGTTAAAAACTCTGTTCATCGTATTTATGAGTTAATACTTAGAGAGAGGACGCAGAGTTAAAATGCATGTGTAGAAAACATGCACATTTGCAAAAGTGTAATGCAAGAGCCAAATACTTATTGGAGGGAGGAAAATTCAGTCGTCATCAAAGCCAGTAAGGCCGGTGGGGAAGGCTTTCTATTAATTTCTCAGAGAGAGAGAAATTGTAAAGTCATTTTTGCAGCATTCATGGGCAGTGAAATATAAATTTAAAATATTTCAGAAGCACATCCCGCTCTCTTTTCACTCTGTAGTTACAGATTAGTCCATTCCAGGAACCCTACTCTGATAGACTCGAGGCCTGCAGTCACATCCTTTGTTTTCCTTGACTCCTGACAGACCAAATTAAATGGAGATCTCTCCTAACAGTGATGGAATGCTCATGGCATGTGGTGTGAGAACCGTGTGGAAACAATATTGCTTATTGCCTGAACTCAGCTTGCAAAATGGCATCAGGGCATGTCCTGTCTACACAAGTCTCTCAGACAAAGCAGGTGATGCTGGGGAGGTGTGTGAAGGGCCTGAATTTGGAAGAGAAGATAGTATGAGACTGGTGACTGGAACAAAATGCTCAAGCCAAAATGCCTTCTCCCTGGGGAAGCTCTCCCACAGTCAGATGCAGTGCTGTTTAGCTGTCTGGATTAAATTCCAGGGCTGCACATGGCTCTTAAGGTCCTGCCTGGGACTTTTTTTTTTTTGCCTGCTGTTGGGTAACAAACCCAAACATACAGGAACAAGAACCTCACACACTTCTCATCCCTCTGAAACCCTTGTCTGATTTTCTAATGGTATTGCCATGGGTGTAAAATCACTCTGCTAAAAAATTTCCTCCTCTTGTTTGCATAGAGCCCAGAGGCAGAACCCAGTGTAACATACTTTGAATTTGTTTTCCTTTTTAGAAGGGGCTTGTGTTTTGGATATTTTTTTTTTCCCGGGCTAATGTACATCTGATGTCAGGCTTCCCAGATGAGAATGGTTAGGCTGGTGTTGACATTTTTAGAAATATGTGCGAATGGAAAAATATCCTGGGAGTCCTGCCAGTGGCTGATTTTGTAAAGTTTTAGTCTCTGCTGAATAGGAACCATAAGCCAGGTACCTGTACTGAAAAGAAGCCTTACTCATAGCATGTCTTGACCAGGTGTGTGCCCTGCATGCATTCTTTTTTTTAAGGGAAGGGCAGGACTGAATTTCAGCAGGCTGTGACTCATTCAATTCCCCTCTCTGACCAGAGGACAAACAGCCGATTAGCATCTTACCCAAAGGGAAAGATCTTTCCCGGGAGCAGCGACAGGGAAAAGTTCCTGGCAAAAAAAGGGGTTTCCAAGGTTTAACTGTGAGAGTAACAGAGTGGTTCAGACAAATCTGCCTGATTTGTGGCTGTTCCTTCCAGCTTGGTGCTGACACGACCAGGACAAAACCAGCGCAGAGCTGAGCTGATGTGCAGTGAGTCAAACCTGCAGCCTTCCATTTCCCGGCGAGATGGTGCAGCCTGGAGGATGAGTGCAGCTGATTAATGATGCTATGAATGTCAGTAATTTTTATAGGCTTTGCAGCGTGCTCACATTAACTGCCTCATCAGAGCCGATGTCTCGTTAGCAGCTCGTAGGCTCACAGGGGGTTGCACAGGGGTTAAAGCAGAGCAGGACGCGCTCTGAGGGTGCAGTGTCAGCTTGCTGAGAACAGATCCACTATGTCTGCATCCAGGTTTGCAGCCAGCTCCCGCTGCGTTGCCGGCTCCGTCGAGTTTGGATCTCAGTAGGAGCCTGGAGCCAGGAGCTGGTGCTTTTCACTGAGGCAAAACAGCTCTCAGTGAGCGGCAGGGCCTCGCAGCTCCGGCGGCGCTCGGTGCTGAGCCGGCGCTGCGGACTGGCAGCGTCCTGCCTCGCTGAGAAGCACAGTCTGCTGAGCTGCCCCATGGTCAGGGGTGGCTCTCCTCGTGCTTTGGTGGACGCATCCTGATGGATGGCAGGGTGCTTTTCTGCTTTGCAGCATCCTTCTCCCATCCCTCTCTCTTGCTTTGGAGAGGCCGCCGCTCTCTGCCTTGCGCTCAGGTGTTGACAAGGCTGAGGGGACGTGGCTGTGCCCTGTGCTCCATCCACCAGCCCGTGTGCTGTGGAGCACATATTCTGGCCCTGGCAGCACTCCCAGGGTTGGCTCGTGTTGTGGATGACTCCCCCACGCAGGGACACTGAGGCTTAGTGTTGCCTCTAGGTGGGACGGCTCTCTCAGCCAAATTTGGCAAAAGGACACCGGCCTTGAAGAAGATGATTTCTTTTCACAGCTTTTGGAAAGGTAGCTGACTGCCTGGGGATAAGAAAGACCAGAATTAAAACTACTTCTCTTTGGCATTAGCTCTCCTAAACTGTTGCTTTATCAAAAAAAAAGGACAGACATGGTGAATACAGACTCTGCTGAAGTGCTGCAAATACTGATTAGATGGGATTTACAGAATAAAAGCAGGGAAGCAGAGTTGTGCTTAAAAATAAGGCAAACAGTGGCTTGCATCTTGAGGCAAAGTTCCTTCCTTCCTTTCTCCCTCCCTTTCTCCCTCCTTTCTTTTCAGTACATTTTTCAGGCATTGTTCTAAAGTGTGTTGTAATTGGGAAGGGACAGGAGGACAGGGAGAGAGAATTCTTGTGACTTCAGTGAGTTTGGGGTCAGGTTTGTCATGGTCCAACTCATGCCATCCTGGCATTTGACAAGTTGAGGGAAAAAAACCCATGGGTTTAAAGCTTGTATCTTTTTCTGCAATGATGAGCGTGGAGGGACAGGAGTAGAGGATGGAGTTTACAAGAAGGATGGGTCTTTACTATTGGACTTCAAATTGGTTGGGTTTAAGTCTCTGCTTAGGAGACCTGCACAGCAGCAGCTCCTTTACCTCCTGAAGCTGGGTGATAGCTCATTCTATTTGCTTCTCTAAGCATAAGGAACTCTGCAAAGAGTTGGTTGATTCTTACCTACCCACTAACCAACTATCCATACTTATTGTGGCACTGCTGGCATTTGTTGTAGGACTCCCTGGCCTGATTTGCATCTGGACAGGAAGAAAACCAAAGCATTGTCACTGAGAGGCATAACTGAGCTCTAAACAACTTCCCCAAGATCACACAGTGCTGGGGTGCAGAAGAGTAGGTCCCATTTCCTGGAGGGGAAACTAATACTTTAATTTTAAGGACCGTGTGGTCACCACTTTTCACCCACGTATTTTATAGACAAACTAAAATGAAACTCTAAGGTACACCCAGCCAAAATAACTGTCAATTTACTGCTCTCTAGTGGGATAAATGCACTTTTCTGTGTCATCTGCAAATACGTTTATCATTCTAATCACTAGACTTTACCCTTCTGGTCTAGCCAATGCAATCTGGTTTATCTATATTTTTCTACTGTGTTCATCACAGATTCTCTGGATGAGACCCTTCCAATGATGTATAAATTCCATATAAAAAGTGGCTAAGAGCATCCATGTATTGGTCCTCTCTGAGCAGTGAAGCAGCTGGGGGAGTTTAAAAACAAAATATGGGTACATATGTCTTAGCACTATGTGATTTCTGAGAAAAAAAGTGCATCTTGGAGTTTCCTTCATCCTGCAGACTTTGTCCCTGTCCCAAAGGAAGTGTAATTTCCTGGTCCCTTTTAGTAGGAGGTTTTGGTGTGCTTCAGGAAAAAAAAAAATGTCTCTTGCTTTAACATCAGCCTGGAGCTCTGAGCTGCTCTTTGTAGTACCTTGACAGAACCCAAGGTTCTGTTTCTTCATGGCTCAGTTCTAGGACCAGTCCTGTTTAATGTAATTATCAATGACCTGGATGCAGGAGTTGAAAGCACCATTAGCAAGTTTGCTGGTGGCACCAAACTGGGGGGAGCTGTTGACTCTTTTCAGGGACAAGAGGCCTCGATAGATTGGAGCACAGGGCTGTGATTTTTGGGGTGAAATGTAACAAGTGCTGAATTCTGCACCTGGGACTGAGTGGTGCCAGGCACAGGTACAAACTGGGAGAGGAGTGGCTGGGGAGCAGCCCTGCAGAGGGGGATCTGGGGGTGCAGGGGCATTGTGAGGCAGCAGTGTGTGCCCTGGTAGCCCAGAGGGCAAAGCCCATCCTGGGGGGCATCAAACACAGCCCACCATCCCGTCAGAGAGGGGATCATCCCGCTGTGCCCAGCGTTGGGGTGGGACCCCCTGGAGCACTGAGGGCAGTTCTGGGCCCCACGATTTCAGAAGGGTGTGAAGGTCCTTGAAGGCATCCAGAGCAGGGCAGCAAAGCTGGTGGAAGGGCTGGAAGGAATGTGCTGTGAGGAGTGACTGAGGTCTCCTGGTTTGTCTGGTTTGGAAAAGATGAGGATGAAGTGCTGATCTCTTCTCCCTGGTGTCCAGGGGTAGGACACGTGGGAATGGTTCAAAGCTGCACCAGGGGAGGTTTAGTGTGGTCATTAGGACACATTTCTTTACCAAGAGGCTGGTCAGATGCTGGCACAAGCTTCCAGAGAGTCTCAAACCTGTCAGTGTTTAAAAGGCATTTGGACTATGCCTTTAATCACATGCTTTAGCAGTGAGACCCGAAGTGCTCAGACGGTTGGCCTGAATGATCATTGTAGGTCCTTTCCAACTGAAAATATTCTATTTTCTATTTTTCTATTCTATTTTCTAAGGCTATGAATCACCCAGGAGAGAGGGCAGTTGTGCTTGATTGGTTCACATTGGTTCACAGGATTAGAAGGCATTTGATCCGCTGCCATTGTTAAGAGAAACAGCAAAATTTTGTCTTCGGTGTGGTAATAGATTTTTTGTGAAACCTGTTCAAAAACGGTGAAATCTCTTAAAAGACAGTGATGAAATCTGTTAAAAAACTGATGATGCTCACCTGACCAGACACTAGCGATGCTTTTTACTTTAAATCATGAAAAACGTACAATATTTTTAACAGACCAGTGGTGGACAGGAAGAGCCCCATATTTGAAATCCGATTTTTAAATTAATCTTGTGATGCTGTGAAGTCTGACTCATGATTGTTGAATACTCAGCCTGTGCTACTCTGTAAAAAGCAGCCTTATTTTGAAAGAAATGCTGTAGAAGGGCTGCAAAAGAGGGGCAGAGGCCCAAACATCTTCACCTTGAAGCCAGTCAGGACTTCCAGGGTCTAGAGGAATCTTCAGTGAAAGCTTTGTGCATGATTTGTTTTCCCTTTATGTTCTTTTACCACTGCAAAATAAACATAACAGTCTGCTGCAAAACAGATAAAACATAATCTGCCATTTTTCTCCTGGCCATTTTGAAATAGTCTGCCCAAAGAGCCAAAGAATGGCATGCAGGCAGTTTGTGAAATCATTTTGCATGAAGGGATTTCAAAAAGCTTCCCCAAAAGCTACCTACAAGTTATTAACTCACATTTGGGAACCATCTGCCTAGTGGCTTTTTAAAATAGTGCTATAAGCACACAGGCTAAAAGCAAGGAATATTTTACAGAAGCATATTTTCCAGGAAAAAAAAAAAAAAGAAAACAGAAAACAGAAAAAAAGGAAAGGCAAATCCCCCAAAATTGAGGGAAAGACCAGATATTGGAGTAGTGTTTTTCTGAGTCTGTGAGCTCCAGTCTGGAGAGACCCCCCTGCAGAGCTGCCTCCAGCTCTGGGTCCCAAGACAGCAAGGACATGGAGCTGTGGGAGAGAGTCCAGAGGAGGGACACCAAGATGATCAGAGGGATGGAGCAGCTCTGCTGGGAGGAAAGGCTGAGAGAGTTGGGATTGTTCAGCCTGGAGAAGAGAAGCTTTGGGGTGACCTAATTGTGGCCTTCCAGTGCCTGAAGGGAGCCCACAAGAAAGATGGAGAGAGACTATTTCCAAGGACCTGGAGTGACAGGACAAGGGGGAATGGCTTCAAACTGACAGAGAGCAGGTTTAGATTGGATATTGGGGAGAAATTCTTCCCTGTGAGGGTGGGGAGTCCCTGGCACAGGTTGCTGAGAGAAGCTGTGGCTGCCCCATCCCTGGGAGTGTCCAAGGCCAAGTTGGATGGGGCTCTGATCAACCTGGGCTAGTGGAAGGTGCTCATGGCAGGGGGTTGGAACTGGATGATCTTTAAGGTCCCTTCCAACCCGTTTTGGGACCCATTCTATGATTCTGTGAAATGACTGGTGCATTCACTGTCCTTTGAACATGAACAAGGAGGTTATGACCTGCTGGGGTCTGGTTGCATTGGTCTAGTTGTTTCTGTGGCTCGTAGGAGGCCAAGCTGGGCTGTGAGTGCTTTGACACAGTGAATGATTTAGGACTCCAGTGGGCACTGACTGTGTCCATTACTCATTCTGACTGCAGTGATCTCATTTCTGAGATGTTCTGCTGTTGCAGTGAAACCGTGCACCTTGGTGCTGGGACTCTACTGAAATGTCTCTTGCTCCTTTTCAATTTATGAATGGCCTGGTTCTCTGTACAGCCATCAGAGCTTTTAGCAAGACTGTCTTACCAAGCTGTCCTGTCAGTTCTGGCAGCCTCCATGAGTCAGAGCAACACCTCCCACAGGTTCTAACAGCACCTGTGGAAGTTACACACTGTCAGACTCAACACTGCCTTGCCAGCCTCAATTTGCCTCTGATGACAGGCAAACCTGACCCGATGCTACGTTATATTGAGGGAGTTGGCATTGTTTCAGTAAACCCTGTGGTTTTTTCTGATGTGAAGGTGCTCCTGGTCTACACTCCCAGTTCACAGAGAAAAAGTCTGCGCTCACAGAGCCTGTGTAGAGCAGGAAGGGAGGAAAAAAAGATGCCTCGTGATTGTTCTCATAGTGCTGAAAGTATCAAGTGTTCTTGGAGGTGAAGGAGCTAATCCAGCCTTTACCATGGCAGTCAAAGGGTGCAGTCTAGGTAATTGTCAAGTGCTGGTCTTAAAAACAACAGTCACAGTCCTGAGGCAGTGGAAGACACTTGGCGTTGTGTCAGTGACTTCACGGGGGTCAGAACTGAGCTCAGTGCTCAGTTTAGACATTTTAGACAGCACAGTTCAAGGGGAGGATACTGTTCTCTTAACTTTTAATAACTTAAAACTGAACCCAGGTCTCACAGCATTAGGTAGTTTCTGAGGAAAGTTTGTCAGACTTTTCAGTATCAATGCTGGATTTCAGACGTATATTTGCTGAATTATTTTTTGATAAAACCCCTTAATAAGCAAGTCTGGTCTCCATCTGGTGCTGATCTTACGGAAAACACAGTGAGACTGGCAACTAATTAATTCCTGGACAGAAGAAGTATAAAAGTTGCATAAACCAGTTAATAGTAGAAAGTACAAAACTTGTTGTGTCCTGAAAAAGCAACCAGTGAACCTTTTGTCTTAGGACAGAAATTATTTGTAAGATGGAGAAATATCTGACACACAGAAATTTTAAGTAGTAATTGTTTGGGTTTTGCAGATTCCTCTCCTATTAATTCTTGTTCCAAATATAGTACTAGTCTTAAAGCTGGTGACACTTCATGTTCAAGGCAAAATTCTTACTCTTGAATGATGCAGTTTTGTTTTTAAGGCTTTAATCTTGCATCAGTAATTTTAAGTGCTTTCCAGTGATGCACTGAGCGAGGAACCGACATCCTTCTCTGTTGTTTTCAGTGCCAGATGATATTTATATCCAATGGTAGACACTCATTTGCCATGAAGATGCAGTTACAAGGAATGCAGTGTAGAGATGCTACGTGATTTGATCATTGCTCCCTGGAAATTGTAGTGATTATATATGTTATAGTATTCAGTTTACCTTCTAGGTCCCAACCTCTTCTTCTGAATCACTAATAGAAAATTATACTCTTTTTTTTTTTTTTTTTTTCAGAATCCATAATAAAAATCTTGTTTAAAATGAGTATGGGAAATCCTCCAGCAGATAAGGATGAAACTTCCCAGGCTTAGGATTAAGATGGGTTGAGTTCAGAAGAGAACACTACACACATGGCTTTATGGTTTAACAGCGACGAAAGGATGTAAATATACAAACTAGAAGATGGGATTGACACACAGCAACAGCTGTAGAGCTTCTCTGATGGATCAGGGTGAGGAAGGGGGTTGGTCTTGATGTCCCAGGGTACCAGAGATGGATGAAACCTCCTGAAGGCTCAGTGTAGTGAGAAAAAAAACTGTGGGCTGCTCTGTTTGACAGCCAGTTGACCAAAGTCCTTTACAACCCACACTGCAGTTCACTGCAGACTGCATTCCCACGCAGGAATCTGTTTTCCTTTCTCCATAACCTCTAACCATATGATTTTTCATGTGAAATGAGAGGAGGACAGGACACCTCATCAGTGTGAATCATTAGACACTCAGGTTTGAGTTCCTCCTCTGAACGCTGCCAACTTGGCCCTTTAAAATTCCAAGGGGATGTCTGCTAAAAGTTGGATTTCTACTGTTCCACTCTTTCCCTGCTCCCCCCAGGCAATCCCATCCAGTGCCTAATGTGTATCAAAAATTAGTGTAGGACAAGCTTTATTCAGTCTCCTGGCTCCTGCGTCTGGAAATGTGGCAAGACACAGAAATCCTGTCTTTTAATTTCTCTGTTGTGGTCTTCTGCTGTACATGTGATAGTGCTCACTGTTACCTTGTGAAGTCACATCGAGGGAGACCATTCTTTGCATTTAGTTAGCAACGGGCTTAGGCTGGTCAAGCAGAAAATTGTACAGTTACCATCCAGGATATGGGCTTTTAGCCTACAGCGCACTTGTGACCCAACACCCACACACAGCTGTCCCAAAGAGGTGTTCCAAGCCTGCTCCAGCTTTTAGGAACTGCAAGTTACTGTCTGCTCGAGGTGGTAAAGTTCCCATCTCCCCATCTGACTGAGGAAAGGCTTCCCAGAGAACTCTCGACTGAATCAGGAATATTTCCATGAAAAATGTATCTTCTGAGGACCTAGCATCCTGCAAAGAGAACATTTCATGGGGAAAGTCCCTTGCTTTGCTCTATCCTGCATTCCAGTAAAGTACAAAAGTGCCCCTGCATCTTCCTTTCCTCGTGTTTTGAGGGGACGAGTGGAAGGAAGTGCAGAGACCAACCTCCTGTGAAGGGAAAGCCTCTCCTTACAAGTGGTTTCCCGACTGTTCTGAGCAGTTGCTTTCACAGAATCACTAAATTTTTAGGGTTGGAAAGGACATCTGGAGATTATCCAGTCCAAGACCCCTGCCAAGGCAGGGTCACCTGGAGCAGGTGACACAGGGACGTGTCCAGGTGGGTTTGGAATGTCTGCACGCTCTCCCTGGGCACCTGTTCCAGTGCTCCGCCAGCCTCAGTGTAAAGAAGTTCTTCCTCATGTTGAGGTGGAACTTCTTGTGGTTTAGTTTATGGCCTCTGCTCCTCGTCCTGCCTCTGAAAAGAGGGTACCAGCCTCTTGGCACCTTTCTCAGAGATATTGTATGTCTTTTCCTGGCTTTTTGTGCCTCTCAGGTGATAAGACAAAGCTGAAAAGTAAAATATTGTAAGAGTCCACTTAATTCACACAGTCCACTTAGAACAGCTGCAGACCAAGACAGGTTCAGGACAAGAGACTGCAGCTCAGGACAAACATCACTCCAAAGGACTGCTGATAGTTTGACAGCAAAAACTTGTTTAACTCAGTAGTACCAAGGAGCCTGTCTGTTGAACAGAAAGCTCACAGCAGGACACTGCTGCATTAACAAGATTTTCTCTGGCTGCTCCAATTCCCTGTAGCTTTTTTTTTTTCCCTAATTTTTTTTTTTTTTTTCTCAGTAATCGTCTTTCAAACTGCAGCAGCATTTGTTGTCCTGAGGTGCTGACTCCAGTGGAAGAGATTTTAGTGGAAGCTTCTACTGCAGTTTGCAGAGGCTTCATTTCAGGTCACTTATCACATCCTCCTCAGGCTCTCCTCGGGCCCTTGCATTGATCATCCTCCAGCTGGGGGAATTGTCTGAGAGGAAGGACGTGACTGTTGTGTTGAGGTCACATTTCTGGATTGAGGGGGGACTGAGGGAAGCTTCTGCCCTTTGGATTCAGGGAAGGCCTGACATTTGAATGTGGCGTGGATGTGCAAGCCTTCAGCCTTCCTTCTCTGTCATGCACATCTGCCCCCCTCCAGGCAGCCAGTTCTGTTGGGAAGGGACAAGAAGAGAGGGCAGAGGATGTGACGGGTGACTTGAGCTGGTGTCACAGAGTCAAAGTGTCTTTGCTGGATTAGGCTTTTTCACTGACAAAAGAATCATGGACTGCCCTGAGTCACCACCAGAAATCCATGTGAAGGGCTTGAGTTGAGGTGACAGGGCAGGAAGTCTGCCCCAAGGCAAGTCTGGAGAACAAAACATTCACGGAAATAAAACAGGCTTTATGTTTTCCAGTGTCACCTGTAGAGCCAGACTTCACAGAGCAGGAAGGCAGGAGGCCAGTGGATCTAAAAGCTTGTGATAAGGATCTGGCTGACATCCCTTGGTACGTTTTCTTGTGAAAGCTGGAGGAACACAGTGGAGCATGACTGATCCTTCTGCTCAACTTGCTCCAAAACCAAGCTCCCATCTGCTACCTCAGCAAAAAGGCAGGTTGCTTTGGCTGGATACACACTAAGGTCCTTGGAGAGCTCATTGCTTCGGTACCTACATGAGAGAAATCTTGCTACTGAGTGGAATTCTCGTACCTGAATTAGGATTTTATTCCCCTTTTCCCACATAAATGCCTTTTTTGGCAAGATGCCTGTGGACAAGACTTCTTTGACTCCTTCCAATTAAGTTCATTTTTCCAAGTGTCAGGGTAAAAGAGAAGAAAACATGACTTTCTAGCCTGAGATTGACCAGTTATTTTCTGGTAGGAATATTTTTTTGAAGGATGATGTGGTGTCCAAAGGCTGATTGAAGTACTCGCCCTCTAGCCTAGGGAATATTTGCTTGTTTATATGAAGAGTGAACCTTCTGTGATCTTGGCTTGTGACTGGTTAGAAATAGCCCTCAGGAAGGTGGAGATGAAAGTTGAGATACAGATAAAGGAGGGAATTGCAATTCTTGAGCAAGGGCTCTTAACACTCACCTAGGAGGTAAGAAAAAATAATTACTCTTCCTCTGATCACCCTGACTTCTGGGATGTGGTACAATTTAGGTTCATAACTAGTGATAATATCTCTGGATTTAAACAGAGGCCACAGTCTAGGCACTTGGGAAACTGAGTCCGTTAGGAAGCAGGATTCTACAGCAGCAGAGTGAACTGGGATTTAGATGTTCTACGTTTTGGATCATGGTAGCTGTATGTGCAATTAGTAGGGATTTAAACATCTAATTCCTCTTGTGACCTGGTCTTTCCAGCCCACATCAAGTAACTGTGGCTTGGCCTCAGGAAGCACTGAAGGTCTGCCTAGTGGGGCATTGAGGACCATATCCCTGAGGTGATAAAGTTAACTGAGAAATACGTAAGGAGCAGCTCCTTTACAGATATTGGATTACATTCACCTGCCTCACAAGAGCCCTTTATCACCTCACAGGATGAGTCCTGTAATTTTTCTAAACGCTTGTGCAGTGTCAGCTTTCCATGGGACGGTGACTTGGACGTGTATCCAGCGCCGTCACTAAGGCTGTAAAAACAGGGAGAACTGCAGCCTTCACAGATACTGAGGGCACTTTGCTAAAGAGACTGCAATATTCAGAGGAGTCCTGTGATGAATCAGTAAGTGCTGTAGTGTCTGTCTGTTTTTAAGAGCGACCTGGAGCCCTGGCAGTAGCGGTGTTCTCCAGATGGCTTTTCCACGGCATCGTCTTCCGTAACACACCAGCGAGCCACGAGACTGAGACAGAAATTCCAGTGTGGCGAGGGTGTGAGTCATGAGATGGTGAGTGAAAGAAACAGCAGGATAAAAATAACAGAGCACAGTATGATGCAGAATATTAATCTCCTACCCTGTGTTATCCTAGCTTGTATTACATACGCTACTATGTTATACCGTGGATGCTCTGCTGCTCAAAACAGATCTCTCTCTGCTACTCCAAAAGATTATGGCTCAGGGTGCCAGATTGCAGGAGCTTCTAATACTTGTGCCTTTAAGTTGGCTGAAAAATTCTTAATCAAGAAGTTCCTGCGGTAGAAAATATATAATCAAAGAGTATCGAAATGCTACATTCATTTTTTTTTAATATTTTATATGAAAACATCAAATTCTGTCAATTTAACATCAACTGAAAAAAATATTTATTCAAACATTAATTCATATCTCTATTAAAGTCTCTTTCTTTTTCCAAATTTCTGGTTTTTTCTCTCCCTTCAGGAGGAGAAAGAAAAGAAGACAACTATGAAAATACCATGAAAAACTGCCATAAAATTCAATTTTGATTATAGCTAACATAAATCAGTAGGAAAAAAAAAAGTAGGAAAAGTGGAATTGGCGACATCAAAAGAAAAGCCAAGTATTTTATTTTGAGATGTGCATCTCTATTCTTCTGCTCAAATCTGCCATTCTGTCCTGGCTGAGGTTCGTTCTGAGATCACTCACAACAAAATCAGGAGCCCTGGTTGTCAGCTCAGCCAGTGTGAGGTACATGACCCAGTCCCCTTGGCACATCCTATGATCACTGGAGCAAGACAGTGATCTTCAGAGAGCTACTGGGAGCTTAGAAAGCCTATTACTTTGTTATTTTTCAACTCAGTCAGGAATCTGGGCATCATAAAGACAGCAGGAGCTTTTCCTTTAACTTCAAAGGGTGCCAGCTCTGGCACTGAGGCTTCACTGCAGATTAACACATAGGAGAGCCCTTTTGATGGAGGCTGTGCATTTTTTATTTCAGAGTGGGGAGAAATGTTTATTTTATTTCACACAGATTCAGTTTAAAATCTTTATTTTTCTTTTTTTTTTTTCATATAAGTCACCTTCAGGCTTTGCCAAGAGCGTGGAAAACTTTGCAAAGTTGGGGCACGTGCAAAAAAATGACAAGGCAACCTGAGACAAGCAGTGAGGTGGCTGTGTGGTTCCCACTCTGCAGGACTCAGAATGTGAATGATCAATATTTGTGGGGCTCTCTCTCCTCTTCACCCTTTCAGAGTTCCCTGAGTTGTGTTCGGAATGCTCCTTGTTCCCTCCAGACCCTGTTGGAACCAATTTCTTTGATCCCACTAAGTTGAAGCTACTTTGAAAAATCCCTTTTTTCCTTCTTCTTTCTTTTCTGTTTTGTCTTACAGAGGCTGCCCGGGAATAACTTTTCTGTTTTTAACTGCTGTTCTTAAGCAATCTTCTGTTATTTTTTACATTTATATTTCCATCTATTTAACTTATTCTTGTATACCAAGTCTCTTTATTTTCCAATACGTAAAGAAAGGAGCACTTAGTTTTGAAGTTCTACAAAAATGGAAGTCATTGTAATCATGATTTGATGTCCTTGGAACACACTTTATTTACTATTCAATAGCCACTGTTTTTATTAGGACATTGTTTGAATGTAACTTTAAGCCCAATAAGGTTCCAGGACTAATCTCCTGGGAGAGGATATTTATGGTCCATATTTTCAGAGAGGGAGATTGGACGTAGAAAAAGGCTTAAGTATTTAGGCCTCACTTCAGCTCCCAAGTCGGGGGAAATCTGTGCCTTGCAAATAGTCATTTGACCAGTTGAAGTGGTCGGTGCCATGTGTAGATGCCCAGCTCGGAGGGGCAGTTGCATTCCATGTGCTCATTCCAAGCACAAACGTGGGATTGTGTATATTACTGCAGGGGAGCTGACCTATTTTTCTGGAGAGAAAAAAAAAAAAATCTACCATAAAAATCTAATTTGCAAGGACTGTAGGAGTGGAAACAACGCTTGTTTTTCTCTAGGATATTTGGTTATGCAAACAAATTGATGAAGGAGAAATTTCCAGCAGGGAAAAAAAACCACCGATGGTGTCATTCAATTAATAGCAATGCTCTTGAAAAGCAAGTGAAATAATGCATCTTTCATGGTATCATAGAACTGTAGAATGCCCTGGGTTGGAAGGCACCTTAGAGATTATATATTTCCAACCCCCTCTCCATGGGCAGGGATATATTCCACTACCTAGTTGTAATCCATAATTTTGTATTCAGTGTGGAGTCAAACACTTTTCTCTTGATGTTTACCACAGCTCTTCGCATGACAGTTTGATTTCTTTCCTCCCACAGATCCTGGCCATTAGGAAGACACTGCTGCAGAGTCTGAAACCAAACCCATCTATTCCTTGTTCTCAAGAAACCTTGGGTTAGAAGTTGCCGAAAAACGTCCTTCTGGATAAATAACTGTGACGTTCCCACCAAGCACACGTTCTCAGTGAGTTGGATTTCCTCGCTGGGATTGTTGAAACACTGTCCTGCTCGGAGGTTTCTCTTGCAGAGGAATTGTTCAGCTCCCCAAGAGGAGTGATAGAAGTTAAAATGCTTTGCCTTCACTCCCAGACACAAGACTTTATTATTTGAGGCTCTGTTTGGAAATAAACGAGTTCTTGTCGTAGATTGGGCATCTTCTACCATGGTTCTTACATATCAAAATTTCTAATTGTTCTGGAAGAAGATTCAAGTGTTTGTTCTCTTTCTTTTCTTGGCGTTCATCTTTGTTTATTTATTTTGTATTCTTGAGATGTGCTTCATCTCTGGAGTTTGTATTTCTACTTTTAGCGTAAAAATGCTGTACATACAAGTCTAGAATGCATCTGAAGATTAGTCTAATTTTTCATGTGACTTTGACTTGAATATTTTTCTGTTTCTGTTTATATTGCTATTTCAAATATGTGCATTACCTGTATTCTTTATGCCTTTTCCCCATCTATAACTCAATAAAATAATGTCCCTATTCTGCAGAACCATATCACATGTGCGTAACAGTGACAACAGTTTTTGAGTAATAATGACTGATAATTGTAAATGTGTTAATCTATATATCTATATATTTGTTTCTATGTGTAATCTATATCTATCTGTCACAGCCTGAAATTCTTCTGATGTGGGATTTGAGATGGGGGAAAAAATTACCAGGGAGCGGTAAGCTCAGCTCAGAAATAATTCTTCCTAAGGCTATTTGGACTTGAAAAGTAGATTTTCCTGTTCCAGAAAGGTTTATGTTCTTTATCTCAGCTCTCACCATGGCTGGTATTACATGAGTCAATGGAGGGTTCAGTGAAATGAGTCAACCCATTTCATCAGTCTGCACGTGTCTTTATGTCACCACAGCTCAGGGATAAATAAATGACTGCAAGAAGTCCTTTGTCATAGAATATGCAAATTTCTCAGGAGCACTGGAGTAACCCTTCAGAGCTCTCTGTCATTATGTGACTCAAAAGGAATATACTCCAGGATGAGCCTGGTGAGCACCAGCGCAGCAGGTCTGTGAGATGGTGGTTGTTCTGCTCCACCATTTGGAGTTAGAACAACAGAGGAGGCCCTGAGAAGTTTGTGTGAGGACAGTCCTGTGCTACTCTTTGAACTTAATGCTCTTTGACCTGGCTCTGCCTTCTTAAAGTCTTTAAGGCAGATTCTCAGCTGGCATGAACTAGCTTAATTTCCTTGACATTAGTTCAGCTCTTCTGATTTTTACCCACTGCAAACCCGAGAGCTTAGCTGCGTTTAAATGAAACTTGTTTATATGAAGCGCAACCTTTTTAAAGGGATTTGTTATTTCTTTTAATCCTCTCTGCTAAGGAAAAGAGTAGCACGACCTTGGGAATCAGTGGACTGATGCAAGTCTTAACTGGAGGACCTTCATCCTTGTCATGTGGTTCTTTACAACTCCCTTGACCTTCTGTGCTTCTCCTTTGCTGGACAGACCTAATGAGGTGCTCAGTTCTGTGCTGAAGTACAGTCCTAGCTGACACGAACAGATTCACAGATGGGTGCTGAGGACTGAGGCTTTAAAATGAGGAGATTTTTGAGTCTCTGGACACAGGCTTTGATCTCAGAGTGAACTTATCAAAATTCTGAGCGCTCCGAGCGTTCATGGACATTAAAGTCCCTCAGAGCAAGGACATGAAACCATTCAATGTCTCCTCTGCTTTGGGGAGACTCAGCTTTTTCTGTCATGTTTGGTAGGAGACGTTCGCTGCCAGGAGAAACTCGAGGCCATTGTACAATACTAGCTTTTTTACTGCTCTAATATTCCTTGGGGTCTCAAAAGTTTAGTGAAGTCAGTGGGAAATTTTGTATCACACTCAGGAACATACCCTTGCTGCAAGTAGGACTCCATCATGTGCAGTTATTTACAGAGCAGTCAAAGAGGGGAAGACATTTCTTGTCCTTGTCCATTTAATGCTGTTTGCCAAGCCTCTGTTCAGCATTTTAAATCACATAAATTGCAAAGTTTAAATACAATGAAGTCTGAACCAATTCAGCCTGCTTCTCTGTGGGATATTTACCCCAGGGGAAGGGCAGTGGGACCTCCAAGGAGATGTGTGAGGATTGTGAGAGGGGCCAGTGGTCATGATGACAGTCTGACTTACCTACACCGAGACTTGCCTTCATCACTCAGCTACTGACTGCGGTTGTATTTTCTCATGTGCCCTAAAAGGACAGCTTCTGACTGCTCTTACATGTTGGAGGTATAGTACACACATACAATCACAAACAAGGTACATTCCTGCAAACAAACAGCTGGGGCTGGCTTATAATGAGGGTTTCTATTTATAGACATCTTCTTCCATTTAGGTGAACTACTGCTGCTGTTTTGCCAAAGGCACAACATTCATTAATTTCTTTCTACCTCCTTCTTGTCATTATTAGAGGACAGGAAGCAAGTTTTTACCTCCTGGAGAAACTTGTTTGTTTTCACAAATTGCTTTTATTACGTGTGGCAAATGGCCTTTCTCTCTATTCCCTGTCTTCCTCCATCCTTCTGAACCCTCACTTCAGAAAGTCCCCTAAAACTGATGGGGACTGGGGCCAGGAGGATACATTCTGATAAGTACCTGTCCCAGGATGAGTAGATTTTGGGTTGCTCCAGTACGGAATTTCTTGTTCAAGGAAAAAAAAAAAAAAAACTGGTAAGGAGGTTCAGGCAAAGGATAGCAACAAAAATGACAAAAATTTGAAGAATTATAATCTTAGCTATGTAAGAGTTCTATGTCTAGATGGATCAGTATTTCCATGGTAGGGTGGATTTGAAAGCCTGCCAAGTTGTGTGCCGGGATCAAAGCACACAGATAGCTCAGCTGGATTTGCTCATTCTTTGAGAACTGGGAGCTTCTGAGGAGGATTTCCACTTTGGGCTGGGATGAAAAGCTAAACAAGAAAATACGCTCATGTTTTAAAAAGCCTGAATTTCAGACTGGGCTAATTCTATATACCTGCTTGCAGCTTACAATAAAAATTAAATTCAGGCGAAAATATCTTCAACCTGAAAAGGGGAGTTTGCAGAGAAGTTGACTCTGTCCCTAACTAACTCCTAGCCCTGTGCTTGGGCTTTGTGCCTGTAATCACAGGGGAAAACAAAGCCCAAGGCAGGCAGGAAACACGACAGAAAAATCTAACTATAGGAAAGGTGAGAGACTGAAATCCAGGTGCAAAGACCTGTTCACAGGACACTCAGCCACAGGACCCAGTTCCATACCCTTGCGAGAGTGTTTGCAGCACAGAACCCTGGCAGAGCACGTGGCTGCAATATGCCCACAGCTGAATGGGCTGCCAACACTCCCCTGAACGCTGAGTTCATTCATTATTATTGCTGGGTTTTTGGGAGGCAAGATGAGCAAGATCAACATCAGTCTCCAACAGATGGGACTAGGGGAGGGCAGCTGCAGGCATACGGTGCACTACATAAGGCCATGCGAGTGCACGTGGAATCCTCTGCCCCCAGAGCTCTGGCATTCCCGTTACACAGGCAGCAGGAAAATACAATTATCTGAATTAACTGCCTGCAAATCCCTTTGCTTTGCGCTGCCCAGTCAGAAAAAGAGGGGAACACCGAGTCCAGAGGTGCAGTTAGTCACGTGGCAGCGGTGAAAAAGCACATTACTGCCTGCGTGAGATGAGCAAGGGCATTCCCGTGAGCCTCCTGCCTTTCCTTTTTTTTGTTCTTGGGATCTCATTTGATTTTTGTTTTACCTTTGAGGCTGGTAAATGGGATTACAGGCATGCAGGAAATAAAAAACAGCGGAAACGTGTGTAAACAAGATTACTAGGCCGAAACAGTGCCTCTCAGCACATTAACTGCACTGGGAGATGTACAGCTGGGGCAGGGCTTGAGGCGTTTCTGCCTGGGTACAGCAGATGATGGCAAAAAAAACCCCTAATGCTGTGCTCTGAGACAGCTCTTACCCCTGTTTATTGAGTGCAGGCAAACTAAGGATGGGAAAGAAGCATAAAGAATTTGATTTGTTTCGGGTGTTTTTGTTATTCTTCCCCCCCTAGAAATCATGTTGGATTTCCACAACTTTAAAAGGATCTCAGCTGTCATCTCTCTGTTTTCTCATGCATGTACCCACACACGCTTTCCATCTCCATGGGCCACAAGGATAGGACATTGGGAGTCGCCTTGGGATGAGAAATCTGATAATGACCAAACATATCTTATTGGTGATAGGGAGGGGATACTTTTGGGTGGGCTCTTTGCTGTTAATCCAAAATGCTTGAGGTTGTTAATACAGCCCCTGTCTGCCCAGTCTGTCTTCAGTGTCGTCTGAGGAGCTGTGAACTCTGACAATCAAGAGCTCTACACGAGGAAGGGCCCACAGGAGAATGAAATTAGATTGTGTTTAAAAAACCCCCACATAACCACATCACGACAAATCCTGCACCTTTCTGCTTGCTGGCAGAATCTCTGCTCCCTCCCACGCAGCCCCAGCTGCAGAGCCTTCACTGACAGCAAAGCTGCTCTGCTTGTGTCAGTCCCTTTCCACTCACTGCTCCCTCTCCCTCCCTTCATAGGCAGCAGGAGCTGCCACCACAGCCCTCTTTTCTGGCTCTGGGGAGGTTCCCCACTCTTGTACTTTGCAGCAGACAAAGCAAGAGGACATTTATTTGAAGCTGGGTTGTGGTCAGGGTGATCTTCCTTGCTGTGGAGTTAAACAGGTCCAGTTTCTGCAGTGAGCATCCTGCATCATTTTCAGGGTGGAGTAAAGGCCTTGAACCTGTCTCACCCACAAAGTGAAGGCAGAGGAGCTCTGTGTTTGTGTGCTTCTGGGTTTAAAAGTTGCCTTTCAGTCTCGAGTTGAACCTGGTGTTTTGAGTCAGGTTAAGTGAATGGGTTGTGGGGATGTGGGAGATCTGCCTGGGAGCTTTTCCTGAATGGGACTGGCTAAATTCTGGTCTACTTTGGGAGTGGAAGGACCAGTCTGGCTGCAGAGAGGTCATCTAGTGACAATGATCCCTTATTCCCCCCTCTGTTAACCAGGGGAAAGAGGGAATAAGTACCTTGAGCAACCTGGTCTGGTGGAAGGTGTCCCTGCCTACAACAGGGCAGGTGGAATGAGATGATCTCTAAGGTCCCTTCCAACCCAAACTGTTCTGTGACTCTGTGCTCCTACTGAACGGTGCTGGGGCCTGGCTGAGTCAAGGACCCTTGGTTTCTATCCATAAGGAGCAAAGCTTAAAGTAGCTTTTGGGAAGAAAAGGGGGCAGAGGGCAGGAATTAATTTTCCTTTGCTGTCTTCGGGGTCTGCCCTCACTCAGTGAGGTGGCGGAGTTAGGAACAGATGTGTGCTCCTGCAGCTAATGAAGTGTGAGTGATTGCTTCCCCTCCTGCTTCGGAAGCACAGCAGAGTCCTTGCTTCTGTGCCACAGGCCATTCTCCAGTCTGAATGAGACGGGGATTCCAACAAGGATAAGTGTCCAAGAGTGAGGAATGAGCTGAGCACCATTTGGGAACCGAAGCGGTGGCAGCATCTTCGGTGCTGTTTATATGTTAGCTAGGATCTGTTTTGTAAGTGGACCACTTATCCTCAACTGCATTACAGACTTCTGTGAAGAATAGCCAGTAATTTGGATTAATTTTAACAGGACAAGTCACCTAAAGAAGAAATGCAAAGTACTGTTTTGAAAAGAGCATGCTCCTAAGGCTTTAAAAAGATGGAAAGCTGACAAAATTACCAGGTATCTGTTATTTACTTTCCCGTGGACTCACCAAAGTACTTTGAAAGCTGGTTTTCTTCATACAATTCTGTGATTCAGCATTTTGTAGAGCTGGAGGTTATTTATTATGACTTGTTAGCATGGATTGCCAGGTCACTGTGCAGTAGGAGGGTTGTTGTAGCCATTTTGAAAGAGCTTTGAGGTTTTATCAGTTGACCAGATACGAGTAACAGAAAAAAGACCCATGTGACTTAGGGTTAGGGGGGCATATCATGGCTTTTGAGTTCCACGTAGAAGCTCCCTCAAGATTTACAATCATCTGCAAGAGTTTGCGGCTGAGGTATCTGTCTAAGCACCTCGTTGGAGGGTCACAAACAAGACTGAGGGGAAAAAAATTCATCTGTCATTGAAGAATTCTCACACAACAACCTGATTACACTGTTTGCTAGGATTCCTTACCCTGGTATTCCATGAGTTTCACAGAATCCCAGAATCCTAGAATCGTTTGGGTTGGAAAGGACCTTCAAGATCATCTCATTCCAACCCCCCACCATGGGCAGGGACACCTTCCACTATCCCAGGTTGCTCAGAGCCCCATCCAACCTGGCCTGGGACACTTCCAGGGATGGGGCAGCCACAGCTTCTCTGGGCAGGTTTTTTTCAACTCTCTCTCATTTACTCTGCACAGCCCTGGCTGAAAGGCAAATAGGATGGAAGAGCAAACCCTTTCCTGTCTGGTTGCAGAAAGAACTGCCTTTGTTCAGTGGCACATTATGGGAATGATGCACCAGAGAAGAAAACTCTCCCTTCAGAGCCATTCTCCATCCTATGTTATGCGTGCCTGGGCCTCACTGGCACTGCCTGGCTATGCAGGTGGAGAATTCCCAGGCTCAGCACCACACCCTTAGGGAGCCTTAGGGTTGCTTTGGCTTTACTTGAGTTTATCATGCCCTTTGTGCTTCATTAAGGTGAGAAAAAAAGGCAGCCTCCTCCCTGCCTGTATCTGTTATGCACAGACAGATGAAAGAGTGAAGATCTTAAATGCTGAGGGACATATTTTTCTCAGTAGTTTTTTTCCAGCCTGCTTTGCCAAACTGGCACTCCCAGGTCAGTCTCCTTTGGAAATCACCACAAATAAAGCCCAAACTGAAAACCTTCAAAGTACAAATAGTGAGTCCAAAAGTTCATAGCTGTCCAAACTCTTCTTCACTTAAGTTGGAGGTTTGTTAGGAAAGGTCTAATAGAAAATAATTATTTTTTTTTTTAAAGTTTCTTTAAAGCATTTTAATGTACCAGGATGCAGTTCTCAACACATGCACAGAGGCAGCTTTTATCACTTACCTTTGATCATCTGACAGGTTTTCAGTGTGGAATCTGAGCAAGAGCTGATGGGAAAAAGAAGGGGAGAGGCAAGAGTTAATGCTGGTTTTTAAAACCAGCAGTCCAGGTTAGTGCAGCTAAGTAAATGTGACAGCTAAAACTCTGACTTCCCTGAGTCTGTCTATACGAATTGCTGGTAAACCAAAATCCCTTGCCTTCCTCTGAGATGAACACTTACACTATTAAAGTGTCCTGAAGATCTCTGTGGTGAGCTTTGCCATTCTCTGGATTTGTGCTGGTACAAATAAGAAGGAAAACTTCTCCTCACAACTTTCTTTATTCCTGATATAAGGAGATTCTAGGAATAAAATCTAGCTGAGTATCTCCTGACCAAGCCTCCAAAAAAAAAATGAAGCTGAGGCCTAAAAGGGTCTTTACACTGTGGTTGTTTAGTGGAGAAATTGATAATTTTTGTTATGGTTCTCATAGTTTCAGGATAGGCACAAGGGAAAGTCATCCTCTGGAGAGCTATAGTCCAAGTAAAAGGAGAAACACATGAAAAAGTATGGATGGGATATGGGTTAACAATAAAGTCTTTTGCCATAACTGAAGGCCAAGAAGATGTGATGGCTGATGAGCAGGTGAATCGGGTGAAAATGAGGTAAGAATATTCCCTTGTACTCCCCTTGGACACGGAGACACACGGCAGGTCTATTCCGAAGAAGATGCTCTGATTAAATGGAAGCTGTTTTCAGGCCACATGCCACTCCCCTTTCTCAGTATAGAAGCGAGCAAAAGATCTGTCCTAGCAAATAAATGCACCAAAGTTCTTATAAAGAAGGTATGAGAGGCTTGGAGAAAGAATGTTGTGTGGGGGGGAACAAAATAATAGGGAATGAGTTAAAAAAAAAAAAAAAAAAAAAAGGAACTGAAGCTCCAACAATTCAGTGCAATGAACTGGGCTGTATCATGTGTGTCTCCCATAGAGAGCACTCAGAGAGATCCTTCCTCTCAGCTTTTTAACAGAAAAATAGTGTTGGCTTGTGGGTGCCTTGAAAGCCAGCAGGCAGATGCCGAACCAGCCTTATTATCTTCTCCTGCTCGCCACCAAAGGTGTAAACAGCTCTTGTTGATTGTGGGTGTCAGTGCTGTGGAATCACAGACCTCTTGCCTGGAAAGGTTCTCTGGAGGTCTGGGCTTCGGCTTCAAAGCATGACTCCTCTCAGTGCTGGAGGAGATCAGCTGCAGCTGCTTCCACCCAAGCCTTGAAAACCTCCAAAGGTGGAGTTTCAACTGTTTTGTTCCAGGTAAAACACTCCTTGATGACCAGCCCGAACCTCTCAGGATATAAGTAAACATGGGGTGAAGTGAAAACCAGCCCATGTTTCTGTTTCTTTAAGCTTTGTTCAATCCTGTGGCTTAAGGCTGCTATTTCAAGCTCTGCGGGAGTTCGCAGTTTTCCATGGCATTTCTCTATCCCAAACTGATTTCCCCCCATGCTGTCATAGTAATTACTTTTGTCATGAGATCCTGTGAAGCAGGCAGTGTTATGGTCTCTCTGCTTTGTGTCTCTGTTAGTCACAGAACAATGTGTGCAGGTTAAGGGGAAAGAGGGAAAATTTGCACCAACTGGTATTCCATGGCCAAATGGTTCCATAGCCACTGATCCCAGGGGGTTTTGAAGGGCTGATGCTGACACAGTGTTATCTTTCTTTCATAGAGTGAATTGATTTCATCAGCTTTTTCCTTTCAATAAAATGCCTGACTAAAGTGATATTAATATCTCTGAACTGGATTCTGCTGACAAAATCTGGAGTGAAAAAGCCTTGGGATGTACAGGAAATTTCCATCAATCTGTTGTCTCGAGTGGCCATGGCACTGAGAGCAGGTTTCGTGATGTTACCTGAAAGAAACTGGAAAAAGCATCTTCTCTCAAAAGCCACATTGCCAGTGTAACCACTTTTTGAAAGAGTCTAGAAATAATGTAAGGGACCTCCTCTCCATTCCAACATAAATTTCTGGTTGTGAGGCACAGTGTGTGTGATTTAAAACATGAAGACTTTTGACTTTCTCCTGATGTAGTTTGATCCATAATAGTAGTTTATGGACAGTCACTTTTTCCATCACTTTGGAAATTCCTAGTTCTCATTTTTGTTCATTTATTTTTTTTTTATTTTTTCCCCTTGGTGTTTTGTCCAAAATTTAGAATGGAAGCAAAAATATTTAATCAGAGGAACTGAACTTTTTGAAAGCTCAAACTGAATTGTTTCATAAGTCAGCCATTTTTTTTCCTAACTGAAATGGGACAGAGCACCATGAATAGAATATATTTATGAAATTATGGCTACACCTGAATCGTATTGTTTGTATTAAGTGTCACAGAAACCAGATAAGAAGGTGGAACAAAACTTTGGATGAAAGGTCTTCATTCACTTAAACCAAGTTATCCAGCAAAATGCTGTTCTGATTTTTTCTACTATTTCTGCTCAGAGTTGCATGAGACATCTCCCATTTGCAAGGGAGTTGAAGGCTGAGAAAACTGTGCTGTCAGGATAGAAACTGAGAGTAAATAAGGTCTGGATTTATTCCGCTGTGGAAGGTGATCTGGTCTGATGTGTGTGGTCAGCTTTCCGTGGCTCACATCCAGGATCCCCATCAGCCTTTTGAAGGCTTTCCTCTGTCCATGTGCTCTCAAAGCACCTCCAGCAATTCATTGGAAGCTATGGAAAAACAGGTCCTGCACTGAACACGCTGATCTAACCCTGTGCTGGAAGAGTGATGTGGAAATATGAAGAACAATCTGTGAAGAGAGTAGTCCCATACTTCTGATCCCTGTTCTGGGAACAGCGTCATTCCCTTCCAGACATACCCTATATTAGAGTGAACAAACAGCCCATATCTCAAAGTGTGCTCGCCAATGCAACAGTACAAGGAAGAAAAGTAAAAAAAAAACAGCTGAGACCTGTGGCAGAATTAAGAATAATGAACGGGATTAAAAAAATACCAGCCCTGCTGAGGTAACAGCTCTGCTGTGCTTCACCCCGGTGTAACAGCCCGTGGGTTTGTTTCTCTATTGCCAGAAAGCTTAATGGAGGTTAAGGTTTTTATCAGTACTTGAAATTTTATTCTGACATCTCAGACACCACAGAACATAACTCAGGGAAATAATAAAATCTTCTTTCAGTAGCATTGATCCAGTTGGGACCTCACACTACTTTGAGCTCTAACAAGTCAGAAGAATTCCCTTGATCACAAAATAAGGCACAGAAATGCCTTCACTGTACATAAATTAAGATAAAATTGTCTGATTGCATCTCATGCGCTTACGTTGTTTAAGGTTAAAACAGTCTGAGACCAGGACAGCGCTCTGATAGTGAACACTGTTTATGCAGGCACTCCCATCTGCAAAAGCTCCAGCTCTCCCAAAAACCTAGTCTTTGAGCTTTAGTGAACTTGGTAAGATTTTCTGCCCTAGCCCTTCTTAATATCCTTAAAAATATTTATTTATTTTTTCTATTGACTGTAATTACTCATCCTTCTTAAAATGTAAGGAAAACATTTACATTTGTTGCCATATCATTGTATCCCATGAAGTTTCCCTGTCTCTGTGGCTTGTTCTTAATTTACTCGTTGTGTTTCATACTTGGATGTTTAAGAAAATAATTTTTCCATCCATGGCTGTGAAACTTAGATTGAATAATTGTGGTTTCCTGCTAATGTCTGGTGGTCAAGGTGGGCCAACAACAATTATTTTTTTTCCACACGGGCTTTCATTTGGGTTGCTCTTCACCCTAACACCTATCTGACAGTGTGCAAATACAAAATGAGTGTGAAAGACCAGAGGGTTGCACTCAGTTTAAGTGCAAATACATGCACAAAATAAGGACCAGCAGAAGAACTTTATTTGCCACACTTAGAGGAGTTTAAGCCCCGGTCTTTAGATAAGCTTGGTTCACATCAGGTGAGCGAGAGAAGATTCCAGGCCAAGGAGATTGAACCGATCACCACATGAAGAAAACTTGACCTGACAAACCCAAAATCTGCCCCCACATTAGCTGCAGGATCAGTGACCTCAGTGGCTCTTTCCCCTTTCTCTCCAGTGATTTGCTTCATGCTCCATGAAATGTGCATTAGTTTGACAGCCAGCAGAGCACTGAAAGATGGAAAACAAATACTGCAAATGTAAAGTTCTTGACTCGCTGGGTTGATCTGGCAAAGTTTTGTCCTATATATGTGGTCTTGAAACTCAAAAACTATGAAATTAATTCAAGAAGATTCTGGGGAAAAAAAAAAAAAAGGAGATGTGTTGTGGGTTCAATCCCTGTATGGGCCATTCACTTAAGGGTCGGACTCAATCCTTGTGGGTCCCTTCCAACTCAACATATTTTGTGAAATGTGTGATTTCTTTCCTTTCTTGTCCACTGTCCTTTGCTCACAGAACACTCTGAACCAGAAGTCAGACGCTTGGAACAGCTCAGAGCAGTCGGTGTTTGCGGGAGAAACTTCCCTCCTTATCACAAGCAGTCAATACTGTTTGCTCCTTGTCTCGCTTGAAGATAAAAGATTTTCCTAAAAGCAGCTGCCTGGCTAAGAACAGAACGTGGAGAGCTGAAATTCCAGGCATCAAATTGGGTTTTCCCATGCAAGAGCACGTATACAGTGAGATACATGCCAGTCTGTTTATTCCTCCATAGAGTCCAGTGAATGCAGCTTCAAAAGCTCACAGATAGCTCACATACCAGGAGAAGTTACTTCTCAGTGATGAATCCATACTAAATTTATCTCAATTCCAGAGCAGCAGTTCATAGTGCTATAGTTTGTAGCAGTTTATGTTTTAAAAAAACCTTCTTTCCTTGCCTTCTGAGACTTGAGTTTCACTTGGGAAACTTCTCTCAACAGCTCTGCTTTTTTTTTTTTTTTCTTTTTTTTCCCCCTTCCCTTTCAAGTAAAATCACGAGCTGCTGAAAGGTCCCAATTTAAGTTCTGTGGGACAGCAGGGCCCTCCAAATGGTTCTCTGCAGAAATGACTCTTGGCAAAGCCAACACGCCTGCAGTTTTATTTGGTTTCCTCTGTGAGGGTGAAATTCCCACCACAAGGACAGCCAGGGGCTGGAAAGGGAAGATACTACATAGTCCTGGAAGACAAATAGTTGAAATGTTAATAACTTTGAAGTGATGAGAGGGAGTACAGAACCTAATGGGTACACGAGGCAGACAGGTGGGCGTGCAAACTGTGGAAGTATCATGAGAAAGGCAGACAAAAAGGGTATGAGGGACATTGTCTTCTGCTGTGTGAAAGAGTCCATGTAGTCAGGAATGCCACCCAGAGGAAATCTGCATGGGCACAGAATATAAAAAATAATTAGGAAGAGGCCTCATAGTCAAATAACATCATTATGGGGAAATCTGTAACGACTGCTCTGTAGCATTTTCACTGAAATAAGTGTAAGATAAATGGAGGATTTGTGATCATCAAGGTTTCTCATCATTCTCAGAGTGTCAAGGTACCTGCAGTCTGACTGAGTGTGCAATTGGGCTGATGCCTCTCTGATATGCTGTTTTGGGGGTTGATTTTTTTTGTTATTTTAAATAGCTGTCAAATATATTTTGTAAAATGGGTGCTCAGCTGAGTAGTAGTAGCTGGAAGGCAAAATGGCTCTGCCTGTTTTCCTCAGAGGCATTAGCCTGGAATCAGGTCACTGCAAGTGGACCTTTTTGGCCCCTGTAGACTCACATTGTTCCTTCTTCCTCCAAGTCCACTGACTGGAATGGATTTTGAAGCAGGTGCCAACAATATATCTATCACATGTAGGCCAAAGGCCATATTCTCAGCTATGTGATGTTTCAATGTGCAGAACAGTTTTGGTGGTTCTAGGCCGCAAGAAAACTTGGCCTTAAGGCTAAATTTAGGGCCTTAAGGATAAACTTAAAAATAATTGGTTTATTAAGGAAGTATTGTCAATAGTTTACCCCTGAAAACAAAACAAAGGGATTCTTTTATTTCTTCTGATGACTCTAAAAATGACTGTAGGCTTTAGGGGTGAGAGTAGATTCCATACAGATGTCCATTCTGATCTTCAGGTCTGTCCATCTCCTGTCTGAGCTGAGTGGGAATCCTTGGACATCGTGAAAGCCATGTAGTCGCTAATTTTAATGTAAAAGCAATTTAGAAAATGACTGGTGGAACAATGTTTCATTAAAAACTAGCCAAAGAGCTGCACTGGGGTGCAAATTGACCATGAATGTGCAAAATCATAATAGAATGGAAAAATCTAAAGTTACTGTGGGATGTATAAATAACTATGTTGAACGAAATATCCTTGGAATAATTCTTCCTTTGTACTGATCAGAAACATGAATTTGGCTTGCACACCCTTTCTCCAGGTCAGGGAAAATGAGCAGAGTTTGGAGGGAGTCCCGATGTGAACAACAAGAATTAGGCTCAGAAAACCTGTCTTCCGGGAAGCATCAAAGAGCTGGGCTTGCTTAGTTTGGAGAGGAGAGGTGTGAGGAGAGTTTTCGTGTCAGGGAAGGAGTATGATATGGTTTGAGGGCATTTTGGAAGTGGGATGAATGCTGGAATGAGCGGAAGCAAGGCCAGCAAAGGGACACCGAGGCGATTCACGATGCAGGGGGAGAACATGAGGGTTTGTTCAGCTGGGAGATCAAAAAAGCTCAGAGGGATATTATTGCTCATCTCACGTTACCTGTTGGGTGGTTACGGAGAACAGAGGGCCACAGTCTTCTTTCTCAGAGATCCACAGTCACGGGATGAGGGCCAACAGACACAGTTCATAGCAAAGAAAATTTCAGCTAGATATGAGAAAAGACTCCTGATGAAACCCATCGAACATTGGAAACTGTGGAAATGTTCACAGTTCAAGTGGAGAAAGCCCTGAGCAACCTGATCTAATTTTCATGTTAGCCCTGTCTTGAGCAGAATGTTGGACTATAATCTTCCAGAAGTCCCTTCCCAAATAAATATCCCTGTGATTTTATGAAAAGAAATCCAGGTTAGAAATCAGGTGTCCTTTTTTAATGGTAAGAATAGGAAGAACCTGAAATAGAATGTGTGGAAACAGTGTCTGAGCTGCCAGAGGTTTTCAAGAAGAGGGTAGACTAACTCTACCAAGAGTCTGGAGGGAATAGCTCCCAATTCTGATCATAAAAATGGTCTAGATGATATCCTAAAGTCCCTTTCAGCCCTGTTGTCTCTGACTCTCTAAGAAAGGTAATAAAGATGTATTTATCCAAGCCCTCATAGCTTTGGATCTCTCTTTGGCTTATCCATTTGTCATAGCTATAGGGAAGAAGGGCAACATTAGTTTCTGGACTGAAGCTCTGAATGCCAGGTAGTGACACCATACATTTTAATGGATCTTGGATATATGGTTTCAATAGTGCATTTTTAGGCACTGTGCACCTTTAAATCCTCAGCTGCCAAAAAGAACCTACGAGAGGACATTGTGAATGGGGGTTTTAAGGTGTTTTAAAAATCACCAGGAAGGATATGAAGAAAATAAGAGGTTTAATATAAAAGCGACAGCATGACAAAGGTCATTGGCAAGGTTCACTCTTTTACTTACTGGATGGTTAAAGCACACTGAGAAAAAGCAAACAAAAATCCAGAGTCAATCAATCCAAACCGAAATAGGCAGTGTGAGAGCTGGGAAAATAAAGACTCAAGAAACAGACTTGCTCTTGAGTTTGTATAATAAGTAATTATCCCAACAGTGCCAATCCTTGGGAAAGGAAGGAGCTTGCCATCTACAGCCACATAACCCTAACACACAGTGTTAATACTATATACCAGACATGCATTTGCTTCCAGTAGGATTTCTGACCATGTGTGTGAGGTTGCCTGTCAAAGCCAGAAAAGAGGGAAGACTGAAATAATGTGAAGATTACCTGAACTGCTCCCCTGCCCCTCTATGCTGTCCCCACGTGCCAGAGGAATAAAGCAAGAAAACTGACTGATGATGCAACTTCCCTTGTTCATTTCTAAAGGAAATAATGACCTGTTAGACTCCTGCCTGCTTGTATTTAAATAAGAAATACAGTCTCCAGATCTTAAGGGCTGCGATCTTCTGTACAGAGGAAACCATCTTTAGCGATGAAAAGAAACAGATGGTCTCTCCTTTATGCACTAATCTTCCTGTATGTTTTAGAAAATTAAGGTCTGGGGAGTGGAATTGGGAGGGGGAGGGAGTGAGTTCTTCTCCTGAAAGAGAAGATCCAACAAAAATCACTTCAGGTAGATTCACTCAAAATGATTTGTCTTTTTATGGATCAGTAGCTTGCAGGCAGATCAGGTATTACTTTTCCAGAAAATTAATAACTTTTTAAAAAATTCTTTATTATGTGACCTTTTTGTATCCACCTCCTCTTGAGCTGTTCCCAGTTTCAAATGGACTATACTGTGGCAAAGCAATGTTTTTTTCTGATGCAAGGTCTACTGTGGTCCAGTACCAAAGTGTTCTTCACTTTAGGACGAGGAAGGCAGATTTTCATCTGGGAATTTATTCTTATTCTGCTTCTTTGGTGCACTTTAGATAAAAGACATCCGTGATTAAATTGAGAAAAGGTGTATCTGAAGAAATCAGGCAGTTATGGACTAACCTGTGCCTAATATGTTTATTATCATGTAATGTTTGATGCGATCATATGCAAGTAGAGATCACACTTCCAGTGACCCTACAGGAGGACCTTCTGAGCGAGACTCTTTGCCATGTTTTGGGTTTGTGATGGGGTTTTTGGTTGGTTGGTTGGTTGGTTGTTGGTTTGTTTTGGCATTTCGACATGTGGCTTCTTTAAAAGAACTGTCCTTGAGGTCCCCTCTGACATCCACAGAATCACAGAATCGTTAAGGTTGGAAAAGACCTCCGAGATCAGCGAGTCAACACTTTAAAATCCACTCAAAGTATACTCAAGTTTGCATTAAGAAATAGAAAACTGGCCAGAGGTTAGGGAACCTTAAGGCTGTATTTGCCTTGTGAACAACAAGAAGTCTGTACTTGCTAAGGAAGCACCAAAGGAGGAACTCTACCTCCCAGATGTTTTTTTATTCTGTGTTAGCAGTGTGGGTAGGAAACACTGAACCTTATGGCAGTGGATCTGAGAGGACACATGGGCCTTTCTCAGTCATGCATTTGTCCTCAGAATTCTTCTTTTTCTAATATCCAACCTAACCCTTCCCTGACACAATCTCAGGCCATTCCCTCAGGTCCTGTCCCTGGTCCCCACAGAGCAGAGATCAGTTCCTGCCCCTCCTCTGCCCATCATGAGGAAGTTGCAACTGCAGTGAGGTCTCCCCTCAGTCTCCTCTTCTCCAGCTGAACAGAAAAACCAGAACAAATTTTCTGCTATATTTTGGTATCTATTGTTTTTTTATTCTGAGCACATTTCTGACTTTTCACTATGTGTGCAGGAATAATGAGAGTGCACAGGCTTCTATTTGTTTATGTTCTCTTACATGTTGACTGAACATAATCATGTGAACTTCATGAAAGTTATCATTACGATTTTAGAGAAAGGCTTTCCACATTTCCATCCTCCCGTTTTTAATACAGACAAGTGGCAGGAGGAACTGGTTAGTTCAGCAGTGGTGTGATGCTGCATCACAAGCTGATCATGTTTCTTCAATATTTTATATGGTGAGGCATTGCAATGCCTTCAAAGCAAGCTTATAACATGCACAGACTGTGAGTCTTGCATTATTGTTGTGATGGCCAAGCTCAGTTTCAAGGACCTTTGCAACAAAGTTAACCAGGACTTGCTTTTCTTGAATCCAGTGGTTGTGGTGCACTGCAGTCACCTTCACTGCTGATTCTAATGAAAAACATTGGCAATGATACGTGATATGGCCTGCTAACGTTGTGGAGAGGTGAAAGGTGAGGGCTGGTGTGGGGTTTCAGTTAAGTGATTTCATAAATTAACTTTAATGTGACCTGTGGTTCCTTTGTCAAATAGTAGGTTAGCAAATGAATTTGAATATGTATTATCCGAAAGACGAAAGCTGATGTTAGCATCTGAATGGGACCTGGAAACCTGACAGGTTTGTATTGAGTGCCAGTCTTATTATTTCTGGTGAATAATTCATGTCCTGGAGGTGGCTATGGCAGAAAGATTGTGTAAGCAGACATGAGACAAAAGCAGACATTTACCTCATCCCATTCACACCTTGAAGTGCGAATTCAGATAAAACCAGGACAGAAAATCTAGTTTTCCTAAGGGTTCAGTAATTCACAGTGTCTTGGTGCAGCCTTCCACTTACAGGCGTGGAGCACACCCAAGGGAAGACAGCAGAGGCAGGAGGCAAAAATGCCAGTGTTTGAAATTCAGGGGAGCATGGTTTCCCACATGGACAGCACCCCACTGTACAGGGGTTTTCTCATGTGCCAGGAGATTTACTTCATGCATGTGACATTATCCCATCCTTTATTATAGACAGGAGAGAACAGATACAATGTGAATGTGGGAATCGCATGTTTAATTCAATGCAATGTTGTTGTACATAATTTTAATACAGAGTTTATGCAGCTGTTTCCCCAGATTCTTGCAGGTTAACATAGCAGAGTGAACTAATCATAATCATGGAGTCACAGAATATCCTGAGTGTGAAGGGACCCAAAAGGATCGTTAAGTCCAACTCCTGGCCCTGCACAGGACAGCCCAAGAATCCACCACGTGCCTGGGCATGTTCTCCAAACACTCCTGGAGCTCTGTCAGCCTTGGTGCTGTGCCCACTGCCCTGGGGAGCCTGTTCAGTGCCCAACCACCCTCTGGGGGAAGAACCTTTTCCTAATATCCAACCTAAACCTCTCCCAACACATCTTCAGGACATTCCCTCTGGTCCTGTCTCTGGTTACCACAGAGCAGAGCTCAGTGCCTGCCCCTCTTCTACCCCTCCTGAGGAAGCTGCAGATGCTGTGAGGTCTCCCCTCAGTCTCATCCAGGCTGAACAAGCCAAGTC
Organism: Oxyruncus cristatus; assembly: GCA_013399855.1. NCBI lineage: Eukaryota > Metazoa > Chordata > Aves > Passeriformes > Cotingidae > Oxyruncus > Oxyruncus cristatus. Next base: position 115,984 of record VXAY01004635.1, on the reverse strand, counting down.
TTGGCTCAGCCCCTCCTTGTAGGGCTTTCCCTCTAGACCCAATACAATCTGGGAACATGGTCAGAACAGACCTGTGGAAAGAAAAGGATTCTTTTCCTTCTGCTTGTGGAACATGACGGCAAATGCTTCTTCTAAAAACTAAGCTGAGATCACAGGCTTTCTTTTCAGAGTATGCATCAAGCAGGGGGACACAAGGATCTGGTTCTGATTCAGGTTTGACCTCACTTTGAAATCTGTGGGGCTCAATGACCATTTTCAGGCTCATTCAGCTTTCCAGCCTGATGTGGTCTGTTGTAAATAACCTCCTGTTTTCTGGATATCATTTAAGGGAGAATTATTGAGTGGTTTTCTAAATGAGATCAAGGAAATAAAATGCTGTTAAAACACAGAAATAATGGATTGTATTGCTTGAAAGTGCCCAGTGAAACTGATGCCGTGACTGAGACCAGTTTTTTATTCGGAAATAAAATGTCAAATTAAACACGACTCTATTGATACACCAAAAAAATGGTTCCTGGTATAATGCCAACATCAATAATTATAAAGGGGAGACAGCAGGCTAAAAGGCATGGCTGGCAGCACTTTTAAAATATTTGTCCTTGGTGGGACCAGAGACTGATTCAGTTTAAATTTAGATTCCAAAGAAAACTAACATCTCAAAGGGCATATCATAAAACTTAGCAGTTTATTTGTTGCAAACCAGATCAAACAAGTTACAGTAGAATAAACTTTTATTGGTTTTAAAATACAATGCTGCAGTCAGATGAGTGAGATGATGCAACACACAGTAGGTGAAGATTTAGCAGATCGAGGGAGGGGATTCTGCACTTCACCCCCCTGCAGAGCTGCCTCCAGCTCTGGGGGCCCAGCACAGCAAGGACATGGAGCTGTGGGAGAGAGTCCAGAGGAGGGACACCAAGATGATCAGAGGGATGGAGCAGCTCTGCTGGGAGGAAAGGCTGAGAGAGTTGGGATTGTTCAGCCTGGAGAAGAGAAGCTTTGGGGTGACCTAATTGTGGCCTTCCAGGGCCTGAAGGGAGCCCACAGGAAGATGGAGAGAGACTATTTCCAAGGGCCTGAAGTGACAGGACAAGGAGAAATGGCTTCAAACTGACAGAGAGGGGGTTTAGATTGGATACTAGGAAGAAATTCTTCCCTGGGAGGGTGGGGAGGCCCTGGCACAGGTTGCTGAGAGAAGCTGTGGCTGCCCCATCCCTGGAAGTGTCCAAGGCCAGGTTGGATGGGGCTCTGAGCACCCTGGGATAGTGGAAGGTGTCTCTGCCCATGGCAGGCGGTGGAACTGGGTGATGTTTCAGGTCCCTTCCAACTCAGGCCAACAGTCTCTCTCCATCTTTCTTGTTTTCAAATCTCTGTTTGTCAGTGTCCATGAGCACGTGGTATGTTCTAGACAGTTCCACAAGATGAAGAGAAGAAATTTAAATGGACAGATTCTGTCTCAGTCATGGCTCATCTCCTCATGATTCATCTCAAAAAGGAAGCAGGTCCTGTATGTGGAGGGCAGACAAAAGGTCTCCAAGCAAATATTAGCTATTAAAGTCTATTGAGTGGAAATCTGCCTGTAGTTGATCAAGTGGTCATGCACTTGGACAGCTAAGGCAGAACCTATTGCCAGTGGGTGATCTAAACGTTTTCTGGCATATCCTGAGAGAAATCAATATGACTGAGGTTTGGGAAAAAAAGAAAACCCAAACTTTTCAGTTCATTCAACCTTCTCCAACCAGTAGTGCACAAGCCAGTGACGGAGCAGAGCACAAACATGGGCTGAGCTGCGCTGAACACTCTCGAGTGGCACCCGTGACAACTACCTGGGGCAACACAACCTGTCCAAATAAGCAAAATAAAGTTTATTGTGACCTCCTGCTGCTCCTACCGCTGCAGCCTGTTGTTTGTAACACAGAGAACACATTGCAAAGGTCAGGAGCTCATCTCTGGGGCAGAGAGAATCATGTTCCTGGACAAGATGGAGATAAATTCAGTCCTGGGGACCAAGTCCAAAAGGACTGTGAGGTGCAGTGGATGATCTTTCCTAACCATTATATCTTAGTTTATACCCCTCCATGGAAAAAAAATAAATAATCATTATCCTTTCAGAGCTACTGCAAGACTCTTCCATGCAGAATGGCTTCTCCAAAGAAATTTTGTCAGAATCAAAATGGCTAGCAAAGAAATTTCTACATCTGCTCTCAAGAAGGCTGTTTCTTGGAGAAACTCATTTGCCAAGTAGCTCCCTTATAAAACAGTTCTCTTAAAACTAATGTACCTGTTCTGGTACATTTGGTACATCAGGTACATTTGTTCTCCTTTTGGGGGAGAAAGCTGTTGTAGTTCTTTATAAGAGTGCTGCAGGAGAGTTTTTACTTGGTACTGTGAAATACTGCTTTCATTAATATATAAACTGGTTACAAATGATCCTTGATATTTCTCAGACAACTTACAAAATACTAACTTAACAGAAAATACAACAAGCCAGTGCCTACTCTAATGTGATGACAAATGTTTTTTTGTCTCATTGCAATACATGGGTTTAATAACCCACATTAGACTACAGGATCAGCCCTTGAGAAAGAGGATCTAAATTGCACCTCCCATGCAGACTTGGCCTGTGGAATCCATTGGTAAACAATCTATTCCTTTTCTAGGATGTTCCTTGGGGTTTGAATACAAAGCAGGGTGGTGGAGTTAAAAAATAAAAATATGTCAGATTTCCTTTTGTCTTTCCCCTGAGTCATAGAATCATAAAATCCTGGAATGGTTTGGGTTCAAGGGACCTGAAAGATCATCTAATTCCAAGCCCCCTGCCATGGGCAGAGACACCTTCCACTAGCCCAGGTTGCTCAGAGCCCCATCCAACCTGGCCCTGGACACTCCCAGGGATGAGGCAGCCACAGCTTCTCTCAGCAACCTGTGCCAGGGCCTCCCCACGCTCCCAGGGAAGAATTTCTCCCTAATATCCAATCTAAACCTGCTCTCTGTGACTTTGAAGTCATTGCCCCTTGTCCTGTCACTCCAGGCCCTTGGAAATAGTCTCTCTCCATCTTCCTCATGGGCTCCCTTCAGGTCCTGGAAGGCCACAATTAGGTCACCCCAAAGCTTCTCTTCTCCAGGCTGAACAATCCCAACTCTCTCAGCCTTTCCTCCCAGCAGAGCTGCTCCATCCCTCTGATCATCTTGGTGTCCCTCCTCTGGACTCTCTCCCACAGCTCCATGTCCTTGCTGTGCTGGGCCCCCAGAGCTGGAGGCAGCTCTGCAGGGGGGTCTCACCTGAGTGGGGCAGAGGGGCAGAATCCCCTTCCTCACCTCCTCGAGTCATATCAGTCCTGAATCAAATCACCTTCTTTGACAAGCAATCACCTGATCTCACATACTGTGCCTGGTATGATCATTAAAACAAACTCTGATCCAGTGTCTGAAGCTCTAACGATTGCAGAAAGGATGTTTTTTCAAGAACAGATGCTCAAAAATTATTTTGAAGTCTTAATTTTCATTCAAAATGGGAAAGAAGAAATCCAATCAGAAAGTTTTTTGCTCTCATTTTAAATGAGTGCTCTAAAATTCAAAGTGTGACTGTCTAAATTGCGAAAAATGGAATGTATATTAAGTTTCCAGTGGTTAAATTTAAATTTCTAGTAAATTTTTGAAATAATTGTCTTTAATGAAAAAAAAAAAGACATTGGCTACTTGCTACAATGGCTGTGTAGTCCCAGTGGAAATGCCACATCTTGGATAACTTGGATAACTTTTTCCTGTGCAGCCACAAGGTTCTGTAATCTTTTACCTTCCATGCTGTGAAATTACTCAAATGCATAATTTTTTAAGGAAGTATTTAAGAGAGCAGTTTGTTTGTGTTCTTTTCTAAGCCCGTGTGAAAACCTGTTTCCTTCCACCCTACCACTGGACCCGGAATTTCCCTTGAAAATTTCTAAATGTCCGTGGCCTCATGCCAGGTCACATCAAGTCATTCGGGCTCTCAAGACACAACATCAGCCTACACGATGTGACATGCTTGCTGCATCATGTCACAAATCTTCAGGGATATTACAGTTTTTTAATAAATGATTGTGGAAGTTACCATGGCTACAAACCCCTCTTTATTCTGCTCAGATTTTGAACTTTTTTTTTTTTTTTTTAATAAATATTGAGTCAACCACCCTTTCCTTTCCAGCAACGACACAAGGGTTTCACACGTGCTCGTTGTCAAGTTTCGCAGGTGAGGGCAACGCCGGCGTATTTCCACGCTTTGTTTTTCTTTTTAATCAGCTGCAGTTTCTTCCCTTGAGATAAATGTAAAATGTGAAGGAGAGGATTTTGTTGCTACATAAATAACAGCTGAGAGGACTAGAGAGAAGTGCTGCTCAGCTGCTGTAGATCAGGGTGACCCCAGTTTCCACGCACAGAGCTGTGAAGGTCGAGGTGTGTGGGTCTGGAAGGTGGAGTGTCTGGAGAGGGAGGCATTCCCTGTGAACGCCAGCTGTCATTCCTACTCAGGAACTCAGAGATTCACAATGATCTTCATTCTCAGAGTTAAGCAGAGACATTGAGGTGAAAACAATTTGCCAGGAAACCCTCTGCTCTGTCCTGTGCTGAGCAGCAGGATGAAGACGCTTCAGTTCCCAACCTAATACTGGTGGGGATTTGCAGGTTTTACCACTGAAAGTGTTTTACCTCATTCTGCAGGTTCTAATAATGGTGCACTGCAACTGCTACGGTGAACAGAAAAGGGAAAAACAATGCAAAATATCAACTCTGAATGTCACTGCTGGGACAGACAGGCACATGCAGGGGCAGTTCTGTTCTGTTCTGTTCTGTTTCAGACAGAAAGGAGGTCTTTCTGTCTCTGCAAGGGACACCTTGAGAAGACTAGGTTCCCAAACTAGTATGATACTATGAATAGCATCAACAGGGTGAATAGAGTCCACTGGCAGGAAAACTCATTGGAATGTTATGATAAATGTGCTGCTTTTTAGAGGGTGAAAAGAAAAGATAAGAGAAAGGGACGAGGAGAACAAAATGATAGAATAACCTAGAAAGGGAAGGTGTTGAATGGAGCTGAAAATATTACCAGGAAAATCCATTACAAGAGCTGGAAATTGCCAACCAGAACAGGATTGAGAAGATCCAACCACAGAAGTGATAAATGAGAAACTTCTCCATGTTTTTATTCTAACACTGTGTATGTGCACAGTGTCCCTGAGTCTGAATCCTCTTTCTGCAAATTTCATCTCAAGCCAAATGGCACATGTTTTACCCTCAGGCCAGAGGAGTTACTGCTTGTGTCCTCTTTGCTCTCAGGAAACCTTCTGTAGTTTATTTCTGGGTTTTGAATGAAATATAATCGTGGTGGGAACTCCCATCCAGAAATACTGTGGCTTCCTCTGTGGCGTCTACTTCTGTCACATCAATCCTGTGTTCTGAAGCCCTAGTTGTGAAAAAAGATATTCCTGCCCTCTGGGCTTGTTTGGGTTTTTACTGGGACACGAAAGTCATCCTCTGCAGTAGAGTCAGTGCAGGGATGGGAGAAAAGAATCCAGAGTGTGAATATGTTCACATCCATTGGCACGTGGCAGGTGATGGGGAAAGTCTAGTTGGAATTAAGAGAACTCCCACTCACAGGAGAGGAGTAGTCCAGCCCTACGGAGAGTCTTCCTCTTTGCCACATGATGATGGGTTTCTCTCACAGACTGGCTGACCCCAGAAGCTCGTCTGGCTCGGTTTGACCGCAGCAAGGTTACACGTGCTGTTTAATGGAAAAACTAAGTAGCCCTTCCAGTGCTTTAAAAAGCCTTGGCAATAGCACATGGTGGTGTGGGGGGTGGGATTTCATTACTCTGCAGAGTGGTTATTCTTATTGGTAAAATGCAAACAGAACCAAAAACTTCACGTTTCTCAACAGGGACCTAACGCTTAAAGGGTCTGGGGTTTTTAACACTGCCCTGAATGATGACTGTACATTTCTAAATGAGAGCTATTTTGATGGCACCGTGCTCATTACAAGGTGTTCCAAGTATGATATCAGTATTATGGATCGGATACTGGCAGTCGTTTGCCTCTAACCCCTTAGTTAGCCAAAAATGTAGAAAGGGAATAATTTGCTGGTGTAGACTTGGGGGTCCTGGATCCACAGGTCTAATTTTGACTGCAGGCTAATCCTGGGCCGTTGTGAAAACTGTGGTCTGACTGCACTGCGCTCTGAACTGTGCTGTAAGTCCAGTGCTCCTCTATCCATGATCAGACAGCTTTGGCTTTTCCTGGAGAGCTGACAGTGGTGCTCCAGGGAGAGGCTGAGTCACATCTGTAAAGCTTTACTGGCCAATGGTGCCTTCAGTTCCCACCAAGGTGACTGGGAGCATCTGCTGCTCCCCTTCCTCAGAGCAGCCCCACATAAAGAACAGCTGGTTGAGCTGCTCTTTGGCTCAGCAGTGCCTTGGCCACTAATACCAGCAGGCAAGAAGATTGTCTGATGAGTGGCTGAGTGTCAGTCTCCTCTGAAGCAACACTCTGTGGGAAACTTGGACAGAGCTCCTGAGAGATGTTAAGGCCAGTGGATGCTCCTCTCTCTGAGCAAACTGTCCCTTAGCCAGACAATCAGAGCTGATTACAGCCACTACCCAGGAGCTGATGAGTGGTTTATAACTAACATGAGTGTCTGCAGGGGAAATGCTCCCTTTGCAAACATGACTCGGAGCCAACCAAGGGAAAAGGTCAGGCTGAAGCTGCGTGCCACAAAACCAGGATGCTGCAAAGGTGGTTTTAAGGAAAACCTTTTAAAAAGAGACTTAAAAACCAGTTTAGTTTCCACCAGGTTTTGAAGTCCTCGTCCCAGCTCAAAGTCTGGCCCTTGTAACATTTGCTGCCTCTTCTATTAAAAATGTTTCTTTTGCTGTGTGCAGGTATTTTTAAGCTCCCGTGCCTAAAAAAATAATTAATAAAACTCAGATTTGCTAATACCTGCTCTTGGATATGTGAGCGCTGACTCCACCAAAAACAGTGGAGCAACATCTGTGCCTCTGATGTACTGATGCAGAGCACTTTGGGCAAACAAAAATAGAAGATGACAACAGCAGAATTGTGCTGCTGAGCTCTTAGAAATCAAAACTCCTTCAGATGATTTAATGGTAGTGACAAAAGCTGTGTCAAATGATTTCCTTGTTTATCTGATGGCATCCAGATACGTCAGATATTAGAGCTCCAGTGCTTATATATGATAATAAATATTCCTTGCCCCAGAGCTCTTGCTGTGTTCATGTAGAGGGAGAGATGAACTGACAGGAGGACTGCACGGTAGCTGTGAACTGATTAAGATTAGTCTAATGAGCAGCAGCCATGGCACACCAGCTGTCTGTCCTTTGTCTACAAAGGATAGAGCAGGGGCTAAGTCTTAAAGAGATACATCAAGAAAGATATTACCTTGCACATTTTTCCCACACACGGAAGCTGGGCTGAAAAATGAAAGGGTGAGCATGAAGAAAGTTTAAAAGACATTCAGTAAAGTCAAGGAATTGGTATCGGCAGTGAAACCCATGATTGAAGATTTGTTATCTGAATTTCTTCTTTTTTTTTGACCATAGTAAATAATTCTGGGTGTCACTTTCTTCAATTGTAACACACACATCCACCAAACACTTCAGCAAAATAATTTTACAGCCTCTGGTTTATTTGTTAATGTTAAGTTTCTTTGTTTTCCTCTTCCTCCTGAATTGCATGCCATTTTTTGTTTTAATTACATGAGTGAAGGAGGTTAAATAGAACAGCAGATAGTCACTGCTGAACATTCCAGAACGTATTTTGTTGCACTAAATATTCTGAAGTGCCTGAGATTTACATTAGTAAAGACCAAAGTGTCTGTATAATTTAAAAAAAAAATTTTTTTTGTATTCTTTTAATCACTACAGGCTGATTAAAATCCTTTTCAACCTCTTCTTTCATTTACTTAAAAATATATATATGTTTTGCTCACCAACCAGCAGGATTTCTAGTAACTATATATGCACAACCCCGTGTTAGAAACACTCAACATTCAATCCCAAAACATTCAGCTGTTAACAGCAGCAAAGTTAATCTAGGACGATATCCAGCAAGAAGGGAATCAGAGCCTTGGCCTGGACAAGTCAGGGGTCAGCTGTCACATCTCATGCTCAGGTCCACCAGCCCCCTGTTCCTGCAGCAATGTGACTGGTGTGATGCCAGAGTTCAGGTCCTGAGATCCTTCTTGCTCTGGTAACCGTAACTTATTTTCCTGCCAGAACATGTGGGCTTTAGCCAGCAGGACAGTCTGTGTTCTGCCACTAGCAAGTTTCTTTGCCATGAAAATAAACTCCGCTGCCAGTTCACCAAATGGATTAGCTTTTGCCTGTATTTCCAAGTTTTTTCAGGCCTCTGATTGGCTTTAACCTTCCGACGGTGCTTGTGTGCCCCACAGTATTTGTGCTAGTTTGGATGGGGTAAATTTGTTTGCTTGTTTCCTTTTTCACAAATAAATTGGTAGCTTACGCTTCCCGCCTTTTTAATGGCAAAAGGACCGTTCTCTGTGTTTTTTCCCTCCAGATTTCAGGAAGGTTAAAGGCCCATTGCAAGGTATCTGGAGCAGGAGGCCACCAACTCCCCCGCGGAGCTCGAGGCAGCTCAGAGGAGCTGAGGAGTAGCTGCCAACAAGCTCAGAGCAGGGCTGGCAGGGCAGGAGCCACACAGCTGCACTGCAGTTCCCAATCCTATTCCCCTGCACCGTGTTTCCTGCTCTGTTGCTAACAAACACGGCTCCCAAAGGGGAGCTTTCAGCTCCTTCCTGCGGCACGGCGGCGGCTCGCCTCGCTCCCTGTCCTTGGGTGGAACCCCAAATGCTCTTCATCAAACAAATCCCTGCAGCCAGGCCCCCTCGTGGAACAGACCCCTTGGAAGGTTGCTGTAAAAGCAGTCCCAGTGTCATGGGAATGTCCCTGGGGCAGGTGCATGCTTTGAAATGTGTAGGTTTGCCTTCACTTCTGGCTTGTTCACTTTCCTTCATATCCCAGTTTCAGCTTCTGTCTTTCTGTCAGGCTCTTTTCCTCTTGTTGGGGAAGTGGTTTGACTGGAGTGCTCTGCTGGCACCTGTGGCCAGTATTTTATAGGGTTTTACAGTGTTATGAGGAAGAGGAACATATCTGGCTTCTATTCTTGAGAGAGGATATGATGTGGACTTGTATGGGTTGCAGGGTTTTTTGCCTTATCATCTGTGGAAGAAAGTGGGATTCTGTGTTTCACGGCAAAGAATTTAGTGGAAAAAGTGCTATTCTCCCTCACCTCCCCCTGTTTGATCTATAAGCACAGGGAGAAAAAGAAGATAGGGAGCGAGGGTGGGGATTTTTGTGCTTATGCAAATAAAAGCTTGGGTTAACTGTGCTTTTCTTGATGAAGTACAGGAACAGCCAAACCTGATTGCATTAAAAATTATTATAGTTTCCTTTTCATTATTATTATTATTATTGTCACAATTATCAGAGCTTCTCTCAAAGTACAAGTATTCATATATCAGACTTTTTAAAAAGAATGAAGAGAAAGCCCTGGAAACAATTTGTTTTCATTCTGCCCAGGGTTGTAAAATTAATAAGACAAGGCCTTATTTTGCCCCTTTTACTGACCTTGGCTACTGTTTGTCTGGCTGTAGAATCCCATTGCTAAGAAACATCATCGTGCCATGGCCCTGGACCTCTGATCATCTTGGTGTCCCTCCTCTGGACTGTCTCCAAGAGATCCATGTCCTTGCTGTGCTGGGGACCTCAGAGGTGGATGACTTTTCAGCCCTTCAGAGGGGTATCTTTGGAGCCCGGGCAACTTGTACTTCAATCATGCATTTAATGCAACTGACTGATTCTGCACATGTCATTTAAGAACTGTTTGGGTCGAAGGTGGGCAAATGGGTTTTAATTGTCTACAGCAGAGGCTGTCATAGTCTCTGGAGAGCTTGTAGCTCTCTGGCCTGTGAAAGTATTTGGGTACCAGCCAACCATTTGGTTGTGAAAGTCCACAGAGCCACAGAGGATCGTAGGAGAAGGAATATCTGTGTGCCTAATGGAACCAGGTAGGAAAGGGCCATGAGCCACCTGTGTTCAAATCATCCTGCTTATCTCTGTAAGTGCAGGCATGACTTGTGCCTATCTCTGCTACCTCACCTGGCTCCCCAAAAATGCAAACCGTGGGTTTGCTGGGAGGTGCCCTTCAAAATGTGCTGTACAACTTTCCTTTCCTTTAAGAAGGGTCAGTGCTAGTCCTAAGCAGCTTGGCTGTGGTCCTGTTAATTAAGTAGCTGTCATTGATTTAAAGGATGAATCAGCAGGGACTTCATTTGCTGCTGGCTGAGAGCATCCAAGCAGACAGTAAAGCTGCCAGAATGTGTTTATTCCTACATATCCCTACACTGTCCCCTACACGTGACATGGTCTTGTGTGGGGCTGAAACAAGTCTGGCTTCACAGCAAACCATTTCTGACATACATGAGCTTATACTAATCCAACTTAAGGTTTATGCAGACCCAGTCATTCATAAGTCCATCAGTCACCCAGCCCCTCATGTGTGCTTTGAGCCCCTGGAACACACAGGGCCATCTGTTGCTTTAATGGAGGATTAATTTCTAGGAAACTCCAGTGCCTGGTATCAAAGCTGATATGCTCACATCCATGTTTGGCCAATTTTTTTAGTATTTTTATTCTGGGCAACAGCTGAATCTCAATCAAGATAAATAACACACACTCATATCTTAAGATCACTCCAGTATGTGCAGTTTTCAGAGCAGTACAGTCAGATTTGCTCAGTCCTGTGACTTCAGGTGAAGGCTTTGTCACTCTTTGCCCTGCTCCTGTGTTTGGAGATGATCAGGTACTCTGTCATCACTTCTACTGAGGAAGAAAAACAAACAAAAGAGATTTAATGAATCACATCATCACAGAATCAGAGAATGGTTTGGGTTTGAAGGGACCTTCAAACCATCTCAATCCAACCCCCTGCCATGGGCAGGGACACCTTCCACTAGACCAGGTTGCTCAGAGCCCCATCCAACCTGGTTTTCAACACTTCAGGGATGGGAAATCCACAACTATGGGCAACTTGTGCCAGGGCCTTCCCTCCCTCCCAGGAAAGGATTTTTTCCTAATATCCAGTCTAAACCTACTCTCTGTCAGTTTGATCTTGATGTCAGAATGAAGCCAACATTACAGTTAAATCTATGTATTTACTTTATTACTATTATTTTTAGCAGTAAATTAGAATGTGTGCATTGATAAAGACAAAATGCTTATAAGAGGACAATAAGGAAGCCACTGTCAGCGTAAGGAAGGGGCCTGCAGCTTCATTAAGTGGTGTGATAAACACCATGGAAGTACCTGGTTTCCTCAAGCTTTATGTTTTTCCTTGAAGGAGGTGGTAGGTTTAGGGGGAAGACACACATTTCTGGAGGCTGCTGTAGTTTCTCTGTCAGCATTTTCTGTAACAGCTTCTGCAGTGAAGGTTTCCTGAGTGTCTAATATACAATTCTAATTTCCATTCACAAGCCATCTAGACAGGGAAGTGCTTGGAGTGCTGAGTTCCTGAGTCCTTGGAGCTCTGACTGATACCAGGGATTCAAGCTGTACCTGAGCACTCCACCTTCAGTTAAATTTAGCAGCATCCAGCATTGACACGCAAACCCAGACTGTACTGGAATAGAGATGAGTGCTCACACAGGCCGTTTTTCCTTTTTTCATTCCTAATACTCAAAATTAAACAGCTTCTTCAGATTTGGTGGGACGTATTTATTTTAACGGAGGGATTGAATGCTGGGCAAACCTCCCTGGAGAGGTACTAAATCCAACAGCAACAGTTCTCTTTCTCTTCCAGGAACGATTACCATCTTTTTTTGGCTGCCTTCATTTATAGCTTGGCTACACCAGTAATGGAAGAGCTTTTAAGCAAGAGCATGTGTACCAATTAGGAGTAAATTTTAGCCTCTATGGTTCTGCTAAAGGCTAAAAAATGCCTGTCCTTCTCTTGCTCTGGGTTGTTCTTTGCCTTTTGATCTTACTTCCCAGATGTTTCACAGAATCATTTTTGTCGGTTGGAAAAGACCTCCAAGTTCTTTCACAGAATCATTTTCATTAAGGTTAGAAAAGACCTTCAGGATCATCGAGTCCAACCTTTCACTGAGCATCTGCATTTCAGCCAGATTCCTTCCTGTTATTCCATCATTTGATCCGCAGCAGTCTCCCGCTTCTTCCCAGATTCCCACGTGTTTGTAATCTCTCGCCATTCCTTCCCATCCTTGACAGCCACTCTCCTGCTCCTGTCTCCTCCAGCTCCTAGTTTTCCCCAGGTGTTGAAAAAGTCTATGACTCATGTTTCTCTCTGCACGATTTCTGGGAGAATAAAGGCGATGGGATGATTGGAGCAGGGTCTGTGTCGCTCTGACCCACCGCATTCCTCCAAGTCGCATCTTTGGGAATCCCTGGCCCACACAATTGGTTTGGTCAGTTCTCCTGGGAGCCTGTGGCGCATCCGTGCCATGGGCTGCATGGATGGATCTTGGCAGGAATTCTCTTGGCAGAAAAGCCACTGGGGAGGGGAGCAGGAGACTAAACATCCCGACTCTCAGCTTGTGGTGGATCACGCTGGTGTTGCTCTGTGCTGTGATCCAGTTCTGCTCAAACAAAGCCTCGACAGCCTCTCAGTGAGATACTTCTTGTTGACTCTGAATTCATTAAAAAAAAAAAAAAAAATCCCCCAAACTGAGCTTGTACTTAGTTAAAAGGGCAGTTGGCCAGACTAGTCTGAGCTATCTCCTTTGTTTTAACCTATCATAAGCACATTTCTTTCGGTGCTAACAAGAAAACGATCTGCTGCAGCCTACATTAAGCCCAGAGTCACTGTCAAAATATCTGAAAAGTGGGTTGAATATGTTACAAATATCACTTGATTTTTTTTTAATGGGATTTTTTGAAATAGGGTGATTAATGCTGCTTGAATTAAATTAAAAAGCGGAGAGACGAATGAGGAGAAACCAAATATAACATCTGCAAGTTGGGAATGAGGATGCTGAGAACAGATCTACCTCGACCTGATGTCTTTAAACTATTCTTTTTTTAATATTCTTCCTGAACCTGTAGGAACGATCTCTTTTACTCCAAGTGTTTGGTTTGTTGTGCTGATGCACAAACAGGAAACTAACCTAGGATTATTTTATTTATTACTCTCAGACAATGCTGATTGTCTGAAAGTTCTTTTATGAAGGAACAGAACCCGTAGGGAACACAATGCCTATCTTGCCGTGAAATCCTAGATCTCCACATCAGGATGGAGAAGCATTTTAAATTTATTCCTTTCTCTAGATAATCGGCCCTAAACCCCTATGGCTGGACCCACCCTGTTTAGCTGCTGTGGTTTTTACACCATCCCGAGGTGTGTGCTTATTTTTGGGTTTGGTTTTTATGCCGTGCCTTGCTCAGTTCAGCATTGCCCAGGGGGATCCAGGCATATGTGACCTCTCCAAGTTTATGGCTCAGTTTGCTCCCAGATGCACAAAACCTGTGTTTTCAGAAGCCCTAGCCAGCTAGCCTGCTCCAGACTTGGAATCATGGAATCATCAAGGTTGGAAGAGACCTTAAAATCATCAAGTCTAACTGTCAACCACACTGTGACCTTGGCAACCCTCAGGCACTGTGCCACACCTTCTGGCTGCATCATCTCCTCTCAACTGGGCACATTCTGATGGCCATGACAAATCAAATTCATTAAATGTTGGTGTTAAAGAGCAATAGTGTACTGGGCAATGCTTTGAGAAAAAAATTGGCAATCGGGTAGATTCATATTTTATGTAAACATATAAAAGAGTGAAGGGTGTCTTAAGACTGTCAGTAAGATATTATTGGATCTTATTATATACTAAAATATATTCTGCCCCTCTGCCCTGCTCTGGTGAGAGCCCCCTTGCAGAGTTGCCTCCAGCTTGTGGGGGCCAGCAGAGGAAGGACATGGAGCTGTTGGAGAGAGTCCAGAGGAGGGACACCAAGATGATCAGAGGGATGGAGCAGCTCTGCTGGGAGGAAAGGCTGAGAGAGTTGGGATTTAAAAAGGGGAATGGTTTCAAACTGAGAGAGAGTAGGCTTCAGGAAGAAATTCTTTACTGTGAGGGTGGCTGGGGCTTTCCCATCCCTGGAAGTGTCCAAGGCCAGGTTGGATGGGACTCTGGTCTAGTGGAAGGTGTCCCTGCACATGGCAGGGGGTTGGAACAGGATGATCTTTAAGGTCCTTTCCAACCCAAACCAATCTGTGATTCTATGATGATTCTGTGGTTGAAAGCAACTCCCTGGCTGCAGCAGCAGTGAAGTCCAAACCCTTAATTCTCCTCATTGTTTGGAACATGTTCAAGTCTAGACCTTCTGGCTTTGGGGGTTTTGAGCCTCCCTCTTTGTCTTTTACATGATACAGGCAGAAAGACAAGGCCAAAAAGGGGGATCAAATTATGGAAGAAAGGTGGAGAGCTACTTCAGGCTGACGCCTGGCACACGTCCCTCAGAGCTGGAGACCCGCAGGGCCACCCCAGCTGCGTTGTCCTTGGTTTTGGGGCCCCCTATCTACCTCGATCCACACACCACCACGTCCAGAGGATCGGGCTCATGGTGCAGGGTGTCTTCCCCGAAACGGGCTGAGAGGCAGCGGGTGTTTTTGGCCCCGTCTGTGCCGGTGCTGAGCTCGGAGCTGCTTTGTGCTGCGGGGGTGTGGGGCACCCCTGGGCGGAGAGGCAGATGCCAGAGCTGTGGCCGCCTGGAGCGCGGGCTGCGCGGCTTGGGCAGGATTAGGAGCGGGTGACAGATGCGCAAGGTGGCCTGAGGGCTCGGAGCGCGGCTGGCCAGGCGTAAATGCCGCAGCTTATACCGCGGGCTCGGGGGTCGGGGAGCGCTGGGGGCACAGGGAGGAGGTGCGGGGAGGGACGAGCGGGTTCAGACCCCGTCAGGAACAAGGGAGAAAGGCAGCAGATGGTTTTTAAGAAGGTGGAAGGCGCATATCCCCGATTTAGGGCTTCGGCTCGGGCAGAAAGAGCCGGCGTTTCAGCGGCGTGGAGGGATTCTGGCTTGGTGGGCTCGAGGTGGGATGCGAGGAAACAAATCTGAAGGCACGCAAGGATTTGCGCAGAAACGCGAGGCGTTTGCCTGCGCACGTATGGGATCGCAGGTCCCGGTGCTCCTGGCGCCTTCCCTTCGCGGGTATTCCCGGGATCCCGCAGCCCGCTGTGGCTGTGGCTGTGTCCGTGTCTGTCCCGTGCCTGCGAGATCCCGGCTCTGGTGATCCCGGCTCTGGTGATCCCGGCTCTGGTGATCCCGGCACTGGTGATCCCGGCTCTGGTGATCCCGGCACTGGTGATCCCGGCACTGGTGATCCCAGCTCGGTGCTGGGACTGGGGCTCCCGAGGGACAGGGACCCCTCGGCAGAGACCGGAGCGGGGCCACCACAACCGCGGGGAACCGGCGCCATCTCCCGGTGTCCGGAGAGAGGAAGGGAAGGAGGGAGGGAGGGAGGAAAGGTGGGAGGGAAGGGACAGGGAAAGAGGAGGAAAGGGAGGAGAGGGAGGCAAGGAGGGAAGGAAGGGAGAGAAGGGAGGGAGGGAGGACAAGGGAAAGGGAAGGGGAAAGGGAAAGGGGAAGGGAAAGGGAAAGGGGAAGGGAAAGGGAAAGGGGAAGGGAAAGGGAAAGGGGAAGGGAAAGGGAAAGGGGAAGGGAAAGGGAAAGGGGAAGGGAAAGGGAAAGGGGAAGGGAAAGGGAAAGGGGAAGGGAAAGGGAAAGGGGAAGGGAAAGGGAAAGGGGAAGGGAAAGGGAAAGGGGAAGGGAAAGGGAAAGGGGAAGGGAAAGGGAAAGGGGAAGGGAAAGGGAAAGGGGAAGGGAAAGGGAAAGGGGAAGGGAAAGGGAAAGGGGAAGGGAAAGGGAAAGGGGAAGGGAAAGGGAAAGGGGAAGGGAAAGGGAAAGGGGAAGGGAAAGGGAAAGGGGAAGGGAAAGGGAAAGGGGAAGGGAAAGGGAAAGGGGAAGGGAAAGGGAAAGGGGAAGGGAAAGGGAAAGGGGAAGGGAAAGGGAAAGGGGAAGGGAAAGGGAAAGGGGAAGGGAAAGGGAAAGGGGAAGGGAAAGGGAAAGGGGAAGGGAAAGGGAAAGGGGAAGGGAAAGGGAAAGGGGAAGGGAAAGGGAAAGGGGAAGGGAAAGGGAAAGGGGAAGGGAAAGGGAAAGGGAAAGGGAGTCAGAGTGAGAGTGGCCCCACTGGCTCTGTGGGGCGACTCCCCCTGCCCTCCGTCACCCTGTGAGGTGGGTGCCCCCAGGCCAGCAGGACACTGAGCGTCACCGAGGTGTGACATCCCACCCTGCAGGGAAAGGCAGAAAGCACCCAGGGTGCTCGTAGTGCTCTTGGTCAAAAGGAGTGACGGAAGTCAGAGGGTCCCCAAAAGCTTAAAAAGTTTCATTAGTAAATTACATGCTTGGCATGGAAATGGGTATAAATTAGTCCCCAGTTTCCTAGTGTAAGCACACTTTGATGGGTTTGGATGAAAGAGTTTGTTTCTTTTTGGTTTTGTTTGTTTGTTTGTTTGTTTCCTTTGATGGAGGGTGAAGACTGAAAAAACCACCTTCTGGCTTTCCTTGCAAAGTAAGTTGTATGTCTGTGTAGATACTCGGTTTGGGCAGCTTCACAGCATCACAGAAATGGTAACCACAGTGGGGCATCTGGTGCCACCTCCCTGCTCCAGCAGGGTCATCCCAGAGCACGTGGCACAGGGTTGTGTCCAGACAGCTCTGGAATATCCCCAGTCAGGGAGACTCCACACCCTCTCTGGGCAATCTGTTCAGTGCTCGGTCACTGCACAGCAAAGAAGTTCTTCCTCATGTCCAGCTGCAACTTCCCGGGCATCAGTTCCTGCCCGTTCCTCGTGTGCCATTGCTGGGCACCCCCGAGCAGAGCCTGGTCCATCCTCTGCCCCCTCCCTGCAGACACTGACACACATGGATGAGGTCCCCTCTCAGTGTCTCCTCTGGAGGCTGAACAGGCCCAGCTCCCTCAGCCTTTCCTCCTCAGGGAGATGCTCCAGCCCCTGAATCATCTCTGCAGCCTCTGCTGGACCTGCTCCAGCATCTCCATGTCCCTCCTGTCCTGAGGAGCCCAGGACTGGACACAGCACTCCAGATGCATCTTGCTAGGGCTTTCTAAACTGGGAGGTTCCAGGATGACTGAAGTATAGGGCCATTATATCTTCTATTTGTACCCAACAGAGCTGGAGTTAAACTCTATCAGCTGCTTTACTACAGGAGAACCCCTATCTTGCAAACTTTTTCACTTCTGTCCTTGGGTCACCCCAACTTCCTGATCATCACACCAGGTGTACCACAACTTTTATCTCCATCCCTGTCTTAGGTTTGCAGACACTCTGATTATGGGAGGTTTACAGATGCAGAATGTTGTGACGGTCAGTTTTCCTCTGCATACTTTGCCAAGGGAGGTTGAGTTCTGCACCAACATTTTACTGTGTGGTGTTGGATGTAGGATCAAGGGAGCTTATTCTCATTACAGTATCAGACATATCTTTGGAGATTCTCTCTGCTAAATGCTGAAACAAGAAAACTTTGCAAAGGTTAATGGTTTAAATGTGGCAGCTATGATTTCTACCCAACAAAGGTCTTTTTCTAAACATGGAAACAGCAGTAAACTGTGAGTTACCAATATGGAGAACTGACTGGGAAAACTCACACTCTTCTAGATCTCCCACAGACAGGCTGAGAGGAACTCTGATGGGTGCCCCAAGAACTGCCTTCAGTTTTCTCACATAAAATTTGCAGCGTATTCTGTCAGAGGGGAGCTGTTTTGTACGGGGTTGCTGCAGTTCTCACTGGATTTGAATGCCTGCCACGGCCTGTTAAGCAAAGCAGAACTCTCCAGTGCCTTTGTCAAGCTTGTCTTTTCATTCAATAAGATTTTAATTTAAAAAAAAAAAAAAAAAGGTGAAATTCTTGAGTGACCATACTTTTAAGTAGATCACATCACACAGAAGTAACTAGAGCTCTAAGTCTTGTAAACTCTTCACGTGGAACTTGACATCTTCAGTGTGGAGTGATGTTTTTTCCTCCCCCTCCCACTCCTCCCCAAAAGGGAGATGGCTTGAGGAGCAGGAGTCAGGCTAGTGTGGTGAAACCTCAATGATCTCGTACTAAGGTGATTTTTATGACTAAATGCAATATAGAAAAATCATCATTAGAGACTTTCTACTCGGTGGAACCTTTAAAAAGCAGCTTTCAGAGTAAAAATCCAAGCAGTAAAAATACCCCAAACACCTCAATTGAATAGGATGCAATATGGAAAACAATGCTTTCCTATTTTTTTTTTTGACAAAAAAATATGTAATTATTTACTTCTTTCTGATTCTCACTGTGTACTGAAACATTTCACCTGCACTTTGTCATGGGAATTCATAAATATAAGCACTTGATATTTCTTCCACGTTTGGTCTGGCAGCATTACACTTTAGAGAACATTTGCTGATCTCTGTCTTTATTTCTGCAAAATGCTGATTAAAAACTTCCAATGTTTGCAGAAAAGTTTAGCTTCTGAAAAAAACTCAGACTCAACTGAATTACATGATAAAAGTTTCAAGATGGTCTTTACTATGACTTAACAGTTTTGAGGATTTTTTGGCTTTCTCCTCCCTCCCCACTTAAAACCACTTTGCACAACATTCTTTTCAAGTTTAAACAGTAATTAATTTTTTTAAAAAAATCTTTATGTTGAAATGGAATACTCCATTTCCTGAAAATATATGGGTTTTTTTTTCCCCCCTGCAAAAGATCACCCTTCTCAAGATCTTTGGAGTTTTATCCTAATTCAGTAAAAATCAGCATATCCAAATTTTTAGTACAACAGCAAACCACTTCCCACCTGGAGCCATGGTCACCTGGGTCTATTGGCCCAGATTGTTGCCTTATACCTGAAAGACTCTGGATCAAGCCGTGATTTTGCCATATTTAGAGGAGAAATGTCCCAGGACATTGTCCTCTCAAAAGGGAGGTGACAGGATTTTTCCTGTTCCATGTTCAGCCTGAGCCACCTGAACTGAAGCACCACGTGACAGACTTGCACAGGTCTGTAAGACATGATGAAATGACATAAATTAATTTTTACTGACATGTCTGATGAAAGGAACAGGAGGCAAAGGCATCAGGAAGCATCTTGTCCCGTGTAGGCAGCAGCAGAGGATCCATTGCAGGTATATTTGCTTCATTTTCACAACAAAAGTTTCGTGTTCATTCGTGGTTGCACATTGTAAGGACGTGGGTTACACTAATGCCCACATTCTTCACTGTTCTTTCAGATTGGGGTTGGAAAGGGGATGCAGCTCATTCAGCCTGTTTATGTTTCTTAGGTGTTGGTATCATACCTTTGGAGTCTCTTTTCATTTGGGAAAGGAGAGGGGGGAACGCGAATAAAAAGCAGGACCGTATTTCCTAAGTGCACTGACAGGACTTGGCATCTCAACCTTCAGATCACATTACAAATGAGATTCAGCAAATTTTTCAGTCTTTCCTGCCTCTCACAATCACTTTGGGTCTGATACCCTTTTTATTAGAGACATATTTCTTTTGCAGCCTCTCTCTTCAAAGTCCCTGTGTGTTCCCCATGTTTCTTCTCTGTTTATCACCTCATATCACATATTCAGGGTACTCCTGGGCCACTGTGACTTTTGTCTTTGTTAGTCACAAAGTATCTACTTTATTGGTGAGCCTCTAAAGGCTCCTGGGAAGGACATGAAATATAAAATTACCCATCTCTGTCTTCAGATCATCACGATAGTCCTCTAATCCCAGTGCACAATATCAGGATACTTTGCTTTATGCAGATGAATGCCACTATCTGAAGAGGAACAAAGATTCCAACCCCAGCTCAGTTGGGCCTTTCTGAGTGCCAGCTCTCATCCTTCCCATCAGCAGGTATAAATCTGTTTGGGGCATTTAGTTTAACTAAAATCTTGGTGGCTTTCCAGAGGATGTGGCTTAAGATGATCTGCCTTCAAAGCACTCTGGGGAAACATAAGTTTAAAAGACTCCTTGAGGAAAGATCAACCTGAGAAAACTTACTGGAAATTGAACATTCTTTTAACTGAAAGGTCTGTGCAAATGCAAAGCCCAGTTAGAGGACTAAAGGACATCGAACTGGATTGTGTTTCTTCAAATAAAAAGTTTATTTGTGACATATTTGGTAAGATAAGGAGATATGGTGTTACACCATTGTCTAAGGGCAAGGACTGCCTGTTACAGAGCTGTTTGTCTTCCATTTTTGCCATTTTCTTGATCTGACCCTGCTGCTGTTGAACTTCCCACAGATAATGTTGACTTGATTACTACGAAAAAGTATTCCCCTCTCAACAGACAGCAGCATGAACTCTTAGGCTTGTATCAGACAGGTGAGGTGACATTGCTTTTATTTCCTTATTTTCCTGCCCCACAGATGTTCAAAGACTCTCTTCTTGTTACCTGGAGGTCCTGTCCTCTGCAGGTGACTTGGACTGGCCCAGCAGTGATAAAGACCTGACCTAACTGGGTTTGGGATTTGAATTAGGGTGAATGGACAAGGGATCCCTGGAACATGAAATTAAAGAGTCCTGCTGTGCTGCTTTGCTGTGCTTGTTCATGCATGGGGCTAAGTGGAGATTTTCCTGTTTCCATTCCCCTTATTTTTTTTTTTTGATTTTTCCATCAGTGGCTTCTGAGAATTTTCATGTTTCCAAATGGGGAAGACCCAGTGTTTGTGCATTTCTCCCCTCTGCCACCTGAAATGAAAGCACAGCTCAAAGAAGGGGCTTGTGGTTTCTTTTCAAAAGATATTTAGCTGATCCTGGCATCAGGCACAGACTGCAGATGAAGCAGGCCCTTGCAATGCTTTCCCATCTGTTCACCTGCTTGTGCCCATGCTTTTATTTTTGAACCAGGGATGACCTCTCTCTTCTAGGTACCTCTGAGCACAATGGGTGCTGGTAAGTGGTGATAATTCTGCAGTTCTGCGATAATCCAGAAAGCCCTTATCCAAAAATAAGTAGTGCCTCTCCCAGACATAGGAATATTTCAGTGTCCTTGAGATTCCCCTTTGTTTTTGCCTCTGCTTTAGCTAACATTTATTTTTACTTATGATTCTTTTCTGCAGCTGCCAGCAGAAGCCTGTGCAGCCTTGAGACTTGAGAGTCAGATGTTGGTGTTATGAGTCCTATTTTTGCTCTTAGTACTGGCAGGGCACCCACAGGCGGTCTGAGATGGCTCTGGTTCATATTGTCCCTTGTTGTCGTGTCTGTGTGTTGGAAAGAATGTCCCTTCCCCTTGACTAGCTTTCCTGTTTATATTTTTTCATGTTTTCAAATGACTTCTCTTTTTTCTGGACTTCAGCCACTCAGTAATAATTAACAATGCAAATGGCAATTACAGTCAATCCTCTCTTACGCTTCCCTTGGTTCCAAGGGCTCCTGACATAAATATAAATAAAATAATTACAGTGTAATCTATTCATGGACAAAGTTCCTAGTCCTGCTGAGGACTTCCCAGCAGGATCAGGAGGTGCAGGGAGTCAGTGCCATCTATGTTATAAGGAAATAACACCATCTTACACAACTGACATGCTTTGGTTGCAGTAGCAGTCCCTGAGGAGCTGCTGTTTGCTGCTGCTGCTGCTGGTTTTGTGGAGGTGAATAGTAATCAATATATTTTTAGCCTTTTTGCCACATATTCATGGCCTGGCACCACTGGAGAACCACTGAAGAAGGCTGAACATCTCCTTGCAATCACCTCCCTCTGTGCTCCAATATCCACCAGCAGCAGAACCTTGTCAGGCTGCCTGTGTTTTCAGTGCAATACACCTAAAAATAGATGGATCTGGACATAATGAAAAGTTCAAAGTTTGTAGGGATTGAAAGCCTGATTTTCCCTGCAGGACTCAGGGTCCTGGAGGCATGACAGGGTTGGGCAGATGTGTTACAAATGCCTTGCCAAGTCAAGAAGGGAGGGAAGGGAGGAAGAGGAAAAGGCAAGGCAGTAGTTTTCCTGCAGAGGAGCTTCCCTTTCTGTACCAGCAGTGGCTTTGGCAGGCAGGAGGTTGCTGTGATCTTGTCTTGCTCCCTGGCAATAATGGTGACTTTTGATGGCCACGTCCTTTTGAGAACGACACACAGTCCTCAACGCTCACTGTCTGGTTCTTTAGAGTATCTGCCTTCCATATATTGGATTGCTTTTATTGTTATTAAAATTAGAACAATAATTTCCCACAGGAAGCTGACCAGATGCCCTCATTTAATCAGAACAGATCCCTTTTTAAATGTGTAATATCCAGCTGTCCTAGAACTTTTCAGAGCTGACCCATTAATCTCCACTTTCTTGGTGCTGAGATCACTGAAACCTGTCAAGAATCGCTCACTAATAATTGCATCTCTGATCCATTCATCAGCAGTAAAATACAATTCAAAACTCTAGGAAATACTGGTTAGTGCTCAGAACTTCTTTAATAAGAAAAGGAACTGACACTCTATTTGCAAGGGAATACTGAAGTCCCATCCCTAGGATGTGAAATGCTTTTAAGAGTTCATTACAGAAGTATTTTTGGGTTATCTTTGATTTAGCTTGTGTGCTGTTTTCTCAGGCTGTAGGAATATGGTCTGACAGAATGTGTATGAGAGAAAAAATACACATTTTTACATACTGGAGTGCTGGAAGGCTGGGTTGACTTTAGCTTGGCAGTGCAAGAAAGGAAGTTTTCCTTAAGAATGATAACCACTGTTGAAAATGAGGCTGATCCGCAGACTCTGAGCAACATGAAAACTAAATCCTTGTCTCTCCTAAGAGCATGAACAGCACAATTCAGTTGGAAGGATAATTGAAGATATTTTTATTCCAGTCATAAGACCTTGGGTCATTGAGTGATAATTTTTATGCAATTTTTTTTTTTTTTTAATATTTGGTTCATCTGTTTTCACCAGGTTGGAATAAACACCTTTAGGATAAACTTTGTCCACTTTAGTTGCTGTTTTAATTGAAACATTGCATTTAATTCATAGAAATTCTTGGTGCACATAAGAGCTTGGTCTGAAAAGGGGAAGAATAGGGTATATAAACATGGATAGCTACCAGTGTGGTCACTCCTCATACCACAGAAATCTGCCACTCCGCTCAGATATTTATTGTCCACTATAATTGTGACAAATCTTTAAATCCTTTCAGTTGTTATTTAGATGCTCTGGGGGCTCAAGTCCCAGGGTGTCTAATTTCCACTTGGCAAGATAGCCAGAGTAGGCAGAATATGGATTAGATTTAAAGTCTTGGGTGGCTTCCCACAGCAGCACCTTATTTACACATATTTACTCGAATGGAAAAGTGTGTTCTTTTTTATATAAATTTATATATATATATAAATATATATAATTTTTCTAGAGTTTGTTGTCTCTATAGTACACAACAAATTCCTTAAACAGCTAAAGAAAACAGGCCCTAATTTGTTAGGACTTCTATTGACCTGGTGCTTTTCATGCAACCCAGTGCAGCAGAAATCCAAGGAAATTCCTGTCACTGACAGCAATTTGAGCGAGACAGCAAATTTTTTTTGGACACTGTGGTTTCCAAAGTATGTTACAACTGCAGTGCATGGCTAAGGTTGAGGTTGGATGATACTGGAGGATTTTTCCAGCCTTAATGATTCCATGACTCTGTGATGGTCTCCTTACACAGAGACACACAGAAATATGGCCAGGGATACAGGGGAGGGCTCTGAAAAGGGAGGCTGAAGCTTTTTCCACCAGAGAAGGGAAAGAAATGTTCCAGAAAACCATTCCAAACAAAGTATTTAGTGTGTGCTGGGGAAAATGAGGGTGAGCTGAACAAAACTTAGAAAGGCCCTTTGATGGTCAAAGAGCAAGAGAGGCGAGGGAGGAGTGTTGTCCTGTGGATGAGGAGGCAGTCATGGTATATTTTAAGCAGCCAGCAATAGATCCTTTCATACCTAAAAATAAAGATCTGTGGATCTCCTTCAAAACAAATGGAAGCAAATGAGATTATTTTCATTGACCTTTGAATTGAAGGCCATAAATAGATGTTTATTCTCTTTTCCCCCTTCTGATGGAGAGGAAGAGGACATTTTGGGTTTCACATCTCTTTGACCTAAGCTGTTGACTTTGTCTGCTGATAGTTACGCACAGATCCCCCTCCACTCCCAACCTCAGGAAAAAGAGCATTGGATCTGGAGGTGAGATGAGGTGAGAATGGGTGAATTGTAGAAATGGCAGCCCCCAACACGCCTGAGCACAAGGAAAAGAAAAGGAAAATATTTTTATGCAGAAAACAACAATTGGGAAACTCTGGTGTCATTGGTGGGGGTGAGAGAATTATTTTTTTTTTTTTTTAAGGCAGTTAAGGAATGAATCTTCAGATACCTGTTCTAACTTTCTTAACACCTTGCACTATGAAGCTGTGCTTGGGAGTGAGCTTAGAGCTTCTGGTTGAGCAATAAAACATCTTAGAAAGCTCTTTCCTTGGTTCCAAAGCAATGTATGTTTAAATGACAGAAAGTGTAGGGTGCTAATCACTCCTGTAAGAGGTGCCTGGAAACGTTTTAGACCTATACACAGAGGACCCTGGTTTGCTCGATGTTTCCATTCCACCTTTGAGTTTTGTCTCTCTGGAAATGCTTAGACAGTGTTGGGAACCAGAGTCCTGGTACCCCATCTCATCTCCCTCAAATGAAAAAAAGTCTCCAGTTGTGCCTGGATTATTATCTGACCACGCTGTTGTGTTTGTCTTTAAAATCATTGCTGGGCTGTTCTCCTGACACCTCTTCATCTTTTTGATGCCCTTTCTGTAAGAAGCAGAGCAGCAGCAGCAATGACAGTTCGTGAAGCAACAATTAGCAGGGTAACTAGTTCAGGTTGAGTACATTATTAATGTTATCTTTTCCCTATTCAAACCCAATATTTTTATTTTTGTGGGGTTTTTTTTAAATCCTTTTGATTTGGAGGAATTAAGAGCGATGTTCCCCCCCCAAAAACCCATTCTTCTTTGAGACAAAAAGCACCAGAAGTATTGAATTTCAAATTTAAACTTTTGTACGAGTGCCTTATTTCAGAAGCCATGTCCTAGCCCTCTTTTATCCACAAACACAGACTTAGCCATGCCCAGTGGTGCCAGAAATGGCTGTAACATGTGATTCTGTGAGTTTTGAAGTGTGCACTTCACCCAACCTGTGTCACTGTAAAGCAGTGCTGGACTGTTTCCTCTCTTATCCCCATAAAGGGTTTTCCATCACCTCCTGCCAGGCAGCTGCAGAGGCAAGAGGCAAGGGATTCATCCTCTCAAAAAGATAATGGAAACTGCTTGATCTGTGAACCCCAAAGCCCAAATCTCTTTATTTACTCTGAGAGGACCTACTTGTCGGGATTTTAAGTGCATGGTTAACTTCAGGCACGCAGCTTCCCACGAGCCAGCCCTGCTCATGCTCAGAGATAAGAACTTGCACTGTGATTCATCAGGCTGTTAAAATAAGCTTGCCAGGCTGAGCGAAGGCAGCAGGAGGAATCCCGCAGATAGCCATGTCCTTTGATACAAACCAACCGGGAATTTATCCCGCGCCCTGATTCTGCCCGTGTCCTTGGTGCTCTGATTCTGTCTGTTCGAACTCTGAAGGCAGGGTTTTGCTCACTAATACTAAATTCATATTTGTCTGGCAGCCTTGGAAGACACAGGCAGCTGCAGCGTGGAAGGAAGAGCCAGAAGGTGGTAGTTTTCCTTCGTGTTGCTGTGAATTAAATACCCATACACCTTTTTCCTCTGGGGAGAGGCAGGAGTTGGAGAGGGAAGAATCTCTGTCGTTCTGCCTGAGAGTGAAAACAGCATTTGAAGGTTTATTTAGTTATTTCCAATGAAAAGGAGCTGTTCTGAATTCTCAGCTTACTCTTGTTTCAGGTATTTCTTTGAAATTCTAGGGCAGATGTTTGCTGTCCCATAGTAGGTTACTTCTATTTAGACGAAGCTGAATTTATGACATTTTTATATCAGTGCCCCACATTTTAGGAGAGACACTCTGTGCTGTGAAGCTTATTATTCAGTTGCACTCACCAGTAATGCAAGAATTTGCTGTTATGAAGGAATGGGGATTCAGGCCTTGGGGAGGGGATTCTAGTGCTGTTAAGATGGATTAAGGAGATCTAGCCTG
The DNA here is from genome assembly GCA_013399855.1 of Oxyruncus cristatus. Taxonomy (NCBI): domain Eukaryota; kingdom Metazoa; phylum Chordata; class Aves; order Passeriformes; family Cotingidae; genus Oxyruncus; species Oxyruncus cristatus. The sequence continues at coordinate 89,770 of VXAY01004635.1, read as the reverse complement.
GCATATTGGTTTTCTTTTTCCCTTGTCTTATCAGATACCACACCACCTGCTCAGAAAGCCTTGTTTGCTGTTGAGCTGCCTGCATCTCCTGAAACTTGTTTTAGATAGCGTTTGAATCACTTTTCATTTCAAATGCAATAAAAGAGGGCTGGAAAACACTCAGTGATCTGCTGTGGTCTTGGTGCTGCCTGGGCCCACTTTTCTGGCTCTGTTAATTTAGTTTAACCGGCTTATGAAGGCTTTCAAGTGAAAACATTCAGGAAACGAACAAAATAACACCTCTTCTTGCAGCACAACGGTGGGAGAGACCTGTAAGATCCCCAATTTGTGATTAATTTGTAACATCCCCTGAAGCAGACAGCCTTTGGTTTTATCTGAGGAGGAAGCACTCCAGAAGGGCACCAAAATGAGCGCAGAGCTCTTCTGACAGTGGTAGGTGCTACGGGAAGGCTCCAGTTAATGACTGAAGGGGTGGGTGAGAATCATGGAATTTCAATGTAACAGTAACTTAGGAGACACGCACAGGGCTGAAGATGTTTGCAGCACTTGGATGCTTTGTGTGATGCGGGGCTGAGCCTTTTGAACTCCAGCCAGCACTGCTGGTCATGCTCCTGACATGCCTCCTAGCTGATTCCATGGAGATTTCCTTGCATTTTGCACAGAATGCCTCCTCTCAGATGGTGTTTCATATTCTCATGACTTCAGCCTGCCTGTTCTGAAATACCAGCATGCCTGCTGGTCACTCCTATATGCTCCAGTGGCTCAGTAATGCTGTTCTCTGGCTGATGTGGGATTTCCCAGTGTTTCCCAGGGATACAGTGTCAGCATAGCTGTCCTGGGTCTGTGTCCTGAAAGTCTATTTCCTCATCACTTGTCAAGCCACACTTGCCTTTTCTCCTCCTCCTACCCCAGACTTTCTCTCTCTTTTTTGTGATGTTGTAAGACTTTGAGTCTTCACTGGGACTCGCTTAAAGCTGAAGTAAAAGTGCTTGAAGGAAGGAAGGAAGGAAAGCATATAATCATTAAATTACAGGGACTCCTTAAACAACAACAAAAAAAGGGAATATTTATCACTGTAGTTCTTCCACAATTTTGGGGTCGGAGAGGTGGTTCTCTTCTTTCAACCAGAGAAAGATTTTTTCAGAGCTTTAAGAGTAAATTAAATATGTCCTTTAAAATATATGATTGTATCGAATGTAGTGGTGTTTTTTCTGCTGAAAAGACGATGCTCTTTGCAACAGTTTTTGCTCCAACTCAACTTCACAGCCCTCAAGAAGTTCTAACAGTGGAAGGAAGGCAACTTTTCTGCCTAGAGAGGCAGGAAATAAGCACAACAGAGAACCTGAGAGCACCCAATTTTTCATTCACAGGAGTGTGTAAGTACCCCCTTGTGGTAGCCGAGTTGCTTCTTGATGAGGAAGAACATATGAGCCAAGTCCCTTAGTAACTTACAAAGTATCCTTCCTAACCAAGTTTTCCGCTGCACATACGTTTATTCACTGTCCCTATATTTTACATCCCTCTTCTGTGAGCGAGATTCCTGCTGCAGAGCTTTCAGCCTCTTGCTGGACACGAGTAAACCTCCTCTCCTCACCTGCCAAATGCATCTCTTGTGTCTGTCGTACATTTTCCTGCCCCACTGATTCCTTCGGATGGACAAACCGGGGCCCCAGGGGAATATGTGACTTAACACCCTGCAAGGAGACATTGGCAGGTGAAGAAAAGTAAAGCTTGCACAAGTTTAGTCTCCACCACCAAACCAATGAGAATTCACACTATGTCTCATACCACAAAAAGGTGATAGTGAGAGACATAAGCTGCTACCATAAAAAGAACAATTTAGGGTACATATATTCCGTGACATTTGGAATGTTCTCTTTCCGTATGTAAGAGATGCAAGTGGCATTCTAGCTCGTACATTCAGGCTGCAATGTGCCGAATATAACATGAAATTCCAGAAGTCTGATGCTGAAATGATGATGAATGTGTGGTAAAACTGTAGGAACTACACAGATCTAACTGCTGAGATCCCAATTACTCGGTGTACACACCGTGTCCTTCATTATAACCGTTTTTATACTAATATTCTTTTTTTCCTTTTTTTTTCTTCTTCAGGCTGTGATACTGGTTATTGACCTTCAGCAGTTGAACAGGCTGATAACAAAGGACGAGTAAAGTGCAGATACAAATGATTATTCACTACTTTCTATGTCCATTGTTAATTTTGCAAAAGATTTTAATCTGTAACATGACAGACATTGTCTTTTTTTATATGACACCTTTGAAAGCAAAGTGCTTTAGTGCTCAGTGCTCTTCAGCTTCAAGTTCTTATTTAAATACTTGTTTGTACTAAAAGCCATTTTGTCCCCTGAAGGCCACAGCCTTTACCACTTGAGGCAGATACTTCATCCTCTTTAACCAGCTGCTTCCTTTTTCTCATTCCTTTTACTCATTTTAGCTGGAACTTTTATTTCACAGTCCATGGAAGAACCAAATTCTAACCATTAGAGTTACACATTTTCTGCTGACCTCCCGTTCTACCTTCATTTCTGAGTGATTTTTTTTTTATTACAATAAATAATTTCACTTGAAACGAGGAATAGAGACAATATTATACTTCAGATAAACTTTGCTGGGATCAGTGGAGCAAAACAAAAGAGACAAGTCTATAAAACCTGTGGTTTACTTTGTTTTGTTTTGTTTTGTTTCGTTTTACTACAAGAGTTTCTCAACTGTGATCTCATTACAATAATCCCACTCCTCCTGTGATAAGACAGGACACCCATCTTCCTCCTGGTGTCTTCTTCCATTCCTCTGACCATTTTGGCTAAAAATGGGCAGTAAATTGGAGAGAAAGGGGAGGACTGATGCCAGCTATTTTGCTGTGACTGTGTTAGCTTCACTGACTTCGGAATTCACGCCTGAAGATTATTCCAGCTCATCCTGTATGCACAGGTAACTCCTTGCAGAAGTGTAAAAGTTCAATCTATCCTACTGGTGTTAGAAAGTCAGAGCTTATTGTCCTCTCAGTAAACTCTTGGGTTATCATTTTAGAAGTAATTTAGGTATGTTGTTACCCAAAATCCTGCTTAAAAATATTTAACCATTCATAGCTTTATTTTCCCTAAAATGTTCATGGGATTTAGAAAGCCCAGCCTATGAAAGAGGTTCTGTGATGCACCTGAATAAGTATTTGAGTCTCTTTAAGAGACTGGGACCACATCTCTCTTTGGAAAATAATTCATGAACATCAGACCTGCGACCCTCCCCCTCATCACGAGCACATCTTCTGTAAGAAGAGGCATGAAACAGCTTCTGAATGCTTTCCCAAAATTTCTCTGGTAGTGGAAAATAAATCAGGCCTAAAGACTATACCACAACAAGTATGACACTCTGTGGCAAGTCAGTCCTTATCTGCAGCGTGCCATGTTTGTCCTAATTCACTATAGAACTTTAATCTTTCTGGGCATGAATATTATCCAAATAAATGTGGAGGATATTGCTCAGCCTTGTTTCCTGGTGTTGTTTTGTTGGCTCATATCTCAGTAATTCCTTGTCTTTGTCTTCCTTATCTTCCTCCTCTGGTAAGGCATGTTTTCTGCTTCCCAAAATTTTAGTGCATTTGAGCTTAAATACGTCTGTGCAGTCAGCGCATCTGGGTACCCCGGTGTGCACCGTCATCCAACCAGCTTTCCCAAAGCCTCTACTCCCATTGTTCTGGTTTCCCACTGCTCTTCTCCCTCCTTCTGCCAGATGCTGCCTCATTCTCAGTCTGACTTGGGGATATTCAGTCCGTTTGACTTGCATCCCACAGCTGTTATTTGATCTCATTTCCCCCTTTTTCTCCCTCCCGTCCCTCTCAGTTTTGATCTAGTTCCAGAGCTTCATTATCTAATTCATTTGTTCTGGTAGACCTTTAATTTCTTCATCTTTAATAGGTCTTATGAGAATTTTTCCCCCCTCACTTTGGAGCTTAGGGATGGCTTCTTTTCCCATTTAACATGCACAGGCTGCCAGACCTTTCCACCAGACTTCACCTCAGCCTCCAGCAGTCGCTGTTCAGTTCATGCTTGTTATCTGGCCTTTCCCAGCAGTTGTTTGGCTTAGAACCAAGAATGCAAGAGTGCAAAAATGCCCGTGTGATGGTCTGCCATGGGCACTGTAAGACGGCTACCAGCTCACTTCAGAGATTTTCACTCTGGAAATGCCAGGTTATGGTTAATTTTTGAGGTTTGTTTGGAGACAGACTGGAGAAGTTGCACATCCTTCAGCAAAAAGATGTTGATTTGCCTTCTTGCCAAGTTTCAAGGCACAGGAATCAAAAAAAGCCATGGGTCATATTGGCTGTGATGCAATGGTGGCAAACCCTGTGCTGAAAGGAATCCGCTTTCTGTGCAGAAATTGGGTCTCAGTTTACAATCATCTTATGTCCTAGTTTTATATCTGGGTTTCTTTCCCTTAGCAAGGGCATCTTTGTCTCATCTAGGACTCCTAGATACTGTGCAAAATAAGCATAATATACAAGTAGCTTTAATGAGTTACTGCTACTCGGATGAACAAGGATGGTGACTAAGAACTTGAAAAAGTTGCATTTTGAGTTGCATCTTACACAAAGCACAAGTATTTATTTAAGAGTCTTAGAGTTCTTCAGAAATATTTTGGTCTACTAAGAGTATATTATCGTTTCCACATACTACAGGAGAGAGGAGTGGGAGGGGGCAGGAAGAAGGACACACTGATCATGGGAATTATGTGATCATTATTTTCTTCCCCATATAATTTCTACAGATTTCTCTAAAAATTAATTATATCTATTTAGAGCTCCTTGGAGAACAGGATCCCCTTTTTTCTCTCTCTTTTTTTTTTTTTTTTTTTTTCCTGGAGAAATATAGGGAATGTGGAGATTTCCAAGCTTCTGTACCATTCAGTCTTATATTGATGTCTTGTAGGTGTTGAGGGCTGCCCACGCTCATGGAATGTTGTGTGGTGACTTCCTAGAACGTCCCAGGGTTTAGATTGGATATTGTGAAGAAATTCTTCCCTGTGAGGGTGGGGAGGCCCTGGCACAGGTTGCCCAGAGAAGCTGTGGCTGCCCCATCCCTGGAAGTGTCCAAGGCCAGGTTGGAGGGGGCTCTGAGCAACCTGGGCTAGTGGAAGGTGTCCCTGCCCATAGCAGGGCTTTGGAACAAGATAATTTTTAAGGTCCCTTCCAACTCAAACCATTCTATGATTCTTTGATTTTTCCCCTCGCTATTGTTTAAAGAATATTAGGGCAACACAGTTTTAGTCAAAAGCTCAAACTGTTCTTATCCAAGAAATGTATTTAAACCAGCTTGGTTTTTGTTTGCTATGCATGGTTTCTATGATTTCTGTTGTTTAACGAATTCCTTGACTGAAGTTTTGAGCTTCTGTTCTGTAGTGATGGAACAGAGACTCACCCCCCTTTGGCCTCCATATTTAACTGACATTTGATTTTACTTTACCTCCAGAGAGCTTTTTGGATGGAGAAAAACCCTACCTTAGAGTGATTGGGTAACTGTGCTACTGGGGTAGGGTTAACTTTCTTTACAGTAGCTGCTACGGGGCTGTGTTCTAGTTTTGAGCTGAACACGGAGCTGATAATATAGAGATGTTGAAAATATAGAGGTATTCTTGTTATTGCTGAGCAGTTGCTTGCATAGAGCCAAGGCCTGGCACAAACTAAGGAGCAGATCTGGAATGAGGCTTAGGGTAAGACAGAGAGAAATAAGTTTTTCTTATTCAAGCAGTAGGATTTTGTTGTAGCTTTGTTGGAACACGTAAGCAAAAACCATAATTTTTGAGATTGGAAGTCTTTATTGTCCCTCTTTTTTTATTTTAAAGGGAGAAGGAAGGACTTCAGTCCCCAGGCTCATAGAGGAATGGGTTGTGGGGCTACATGTACATTTTATGGACTACACAGTTCAGCCAGGGATCCCAATTCTCATATGAGGATGTAGGCACAAGAAACAACCAATATGTCCAGCAAGGTCTCTGTGTGGTCAGTAATAGTACTGTAAGCCAAAACACTTTTCATTCTTAGCACAGAATAAAAGTTCTTTAAATCACAAATTCCAGGAAAACATTTCCCCAAGTTATCACAACTTAGCTGTGTTTACTTGGTGCAACTCAACTTTTTGTAAAAACACTCAGGTGCATGAAGCTAAAGAAATCATTTTCACTGGGCATTTCAGCAGGGATATAAATTGATTTTGACCTATCTGTAGCGATGAATACTCTGGACAGAACCTGTGCAGTGCTAAGGGACATCTTTACTCTCAGGATTAGGAGTGTTTTGTTACAGTGAAGAGTCAGTGTTATGGCCTGAAAGGTCTGTGCTTTGTTTGGTTGCTGTGGGGTTTTCCTTTAGATTTCCTGGGTGCGATTTGACATGTCAGACTTCCAGCTCCTCTAACTGATCTCCCTCTCAGGAAATCTCTTCTGTTCAGCAGACTATGGAGAAGTACAGCTAAGGAATTGTGATCGCTTTCAGAAGGTGCCTGTGATATTTGCTGCTTTTCTTCATGCCTTCCCTCGTGCTCTTCCATTCCTTGTCTACAGTCTTGCAAGTTCCCCTCTCTATTTAACAATCGAAAATTCTGCTTCAGTACTTGCCTGAAGGTTCGGAAGACGATTGACTCACAGAACTGAGAAAGGCAGCACAGCTTTATCTAGTAAAAGAAAAAAGGGTTTTAGTTTGCAGCTTTTTTATCTGGAATTATTTATAAGAAAAATTAATTCAGCTAAGGATCTCAAACACAGTTCCAGTCAAATGTTTGCTAAACAAAGAAACCCCTCCTTACAAGAAGAGTAGTGAACTTTATGTGTCTTGTAGTGTCTTTTACTTATCAAATGAACTTTCCCCTTCCCATCGTCTTGTTAGGAGTATAAAACATGTCTTCTTAATATATTCTATACTTCTGTTTATTCTGGCAAAATGAACAGGATTTGTGCTCAGTTTCCCTGGAAGTTTTCAGAAAAGCTGCTTTCAGCTCAACTAGTAACAAGGCTCAGCAATGGTGTTGGTAGTTCAGAACAGCTCTGCTGGTATTTGAGACTGTTCCTGTGAGATGCAAAAGGTTTGAACTAAATGTAACTCCCAACAGCTCTCAGCCTCTCTTGTTCTGCTACTCTTTCCCTAAAAGTCTAAGACAATTCAAAATGGTGAAAAGGAAACCATCTCTGAAAGTCACTGTTTTGTTTTTTTTTTTTTATTTTCCAATTACATCTTAATCTATAAAATCAGTGAAAATCAGAAAAATGTATCACAAAGTTCAGCTATTCGTGAATTTGAGCAAGTGACAGTCACAACTGCAACTGCCTGAAAAACTGATGAATTAAGTGGGAAATTGGGGAGGTCTGTCCATAAGCTAAGACATCAAATGAATACAGTCAATAAAGTAACTCAGCATGAAGACAGGTCTGTAAAACACAAACCTCAGAGAAGACCCTTCTCCATTTAGCTCTGAACTTTTTACAGAAACACTTTCAGCAAAATGATTGATTGAATTAATCAAACATTTTGAACATCAAGCCCAAATTTTTTTACCCAGGGGTGCTTGAAGCAAATTTAGACTCCTGGATCTCTGTACACCGAATGTGATACGTTTGATGTGACCCCTCTCAATTTACTTGCTTTTTGATCCTGTAGCATGAGCTGATTTCGCTTCCTCCTGTAGAGCACAGCATGGCCTTTGCTGGATCTTTCCACTGTCAGATGCCTGGCAATTCTGAAAGTAGGAATTGCATGGCTTATAAGTTTAGGAAATGGTCACAGATGTCTTTTTCATAAGAGCTCGCCTGTGTGTGCTGGAATTCAAACACATGTTTAGAGCTTTGAAAATGGCGATGGATGATATTCCACCCTGTAGGAAAACAGAAAAAAAGATACAAAGAGCTCCTTAAAAATCAGAGGAAAGATTCATTCCTTGATTTGCGTGGTCTTTGGGTGTTTGTGGCAGCAGGCAGTGGTTTGGAGAGTGTGCTGACATCACCTGTTCATGACTCACCTTGTGCTGATGGCATCATTTTGGGTGCTCGGGCTGGTTGAGTCATTGCTTCACCTTCTCTTTCCAAGCTCAAAAAGCAGGTGTATCACCCTTTCCTGCTGCTGCAGTCGCCTGGAAAAGAGCACCATCTTCTGCCTTCAGCTGATCCTGTAAGGTGGTGATTCTGACCCTTCCCCTCAAGGTCTGTTCACTGAACCAGGAGGTGAAGACACCTCCAGCTCTCCCCTTTCCCCTCGCTTTGCCTGCTTGTCCTCATGACCCTTGTCAGCTGGGAAAAGCCCCCTGAGCCTGGCAGTTCCTTTTTAACATCCCCTGTTAGGGCCACAAGCAATGCAGGCTCCGAAAATAAACAAGGCGTGGGATAAACAGGAGGTGAACTTACGGAAGCTGCCTCAGCCCCCACTTCTCGGGAATAGCTGGAGGGCACCACTTGACACCAAAGTGTGGCCATTTTCCCTCGCCCACACTCTTACATTTGAGGGTCCTGACGTGTTTAGGATTGTAATTGGTTCTGCCACAGAATATCCTGAGTTGGGATGGTCCACTCAGTGGTTGCTGCTCCTTATCCATGCTTCTACATCCCCATACATTTTCAATATATGCTCTGAATCCTTCCTAAAATAGACACAAATACATTTTGGGAGCTGTCACATCACTCATTTTACCAGGCAATGATTTAGAGGATTAAGGTTACGAAGCTTTAGGCAGTACAGGGACGTAGAGTCACTCCTATCAATTGCTAACCAAGAAACAAAGTGCTAATTTAGATTTCTAGCAATATAAGGTTCACACAAGGTAAAGAAAATCAAAACATGTGTGAACATATAGTCTGACTTCTGTAAATTGTGAATGTGATGGGAGTTTAGGCAAATGAACCTCACTTATTCAGGGTTTTCTTGCATGAGCAGAGTACAAAATACTAAAGTGTTATTTAAAACATTACTGTATTCCTAATACAGTCTGAATGTAACAAACCAGTGTATTAAATGAAATGCTTCAAGGAGGAATCAGTGCAAGAAGTCAAAAATTTCCTCTGGATTTCTGGATGCAGGATATACACCCACCTTTTGAAACAGTATGGCTATTTAAATTGGCTGAAATTGCCCGTCCTGAATTGCTAGTCAACCCAGAAAGACATCCACTAAAATTTATCAATCCAGTGCCCACAATTTTAGCCCCATTTAGAACGTAAATTATTTCTCATTGCTGCAATTTATTTTGCATTACCAGTATTACATTTGTTAACAGCTGAGTGCAAAATCATTTTAACTTTTTGAGATTCTTTTTTTCACTTTAAGAAGAAGTTATCTATTTGCTTAATTTGGTGAAAAATAGTTTCTTCCACCTCCAGCAGTGTCATGGCTCAGTGCTGCTGTCATCGTCCATTGCAGGAAGAAAGGAGCCTTCTTTTCTCAGACATCTCCAATCACTTTTCAACCTTTAAAGATCCTCCCCTGGGGTTGTTCTGATGCTACACATTACCATTGTAAGCCCCCACAATGGGTTATTATTAGCTTTTATTCTGAAATTATTAAACTGATTTTGTGTGGCTTAATCTAGTAATTCCAGACAGTAGCTTTTGCAATATGTTTATGTTTCCAGCTTGGTCAAAGGGAATTCTAGCTGCTGTCCAACTTCTTTATGAGGGGAAGTGGAGGGACAGGCATTGTTCTCTTCTCTGTGGTGACCAGAGAGAGGACCTGAAGGAATGTCCTGAAGATGTGTTGGGAGAGGTTTAGGTTGGATATTAGGAGATGGTTCTTCCCCCAGAGGGTGGTTGGGCACTGAACAGGCTCCCCAGGGCAGTGGGCACAGCCCCGAGGCTGCCAGAGCTCCAGGAGTGTTTGGACAATGCTCTCAGGCACATGGCGGATTTCTTGGGGTGCCCTGTGCAGGGCCAGGAGTTGGGTCCCTTCCAACTCAGGCTATTCTGTGATTCTGTGATCCTGTGACCTGATCTGGGCAGCCTGAACAGAAATGGGATTAAGGGTTAGTAAAAGAAGAACTGCAAAGAGCAGAGAAGTTTAAGGAAGTGGCTCAGCCATCCTGTTGAACACACTAATGCAACCTCTGAAGTCCCAGCACGTTACAGGCAAAATCTGACATTTTGCACCTTGGTGGTAAAGGCAGGCTGGGCTCTGAAGCCACTTGTATTTTACCCTGTGGCAGGCAGGGGTGGCCGAGACCTAGAGGGCACACTCTACTTCCTTTTCCCAGAGATTCAAGATCTGCTTCTTTCCCCCCACACACACTTCAACTGGCTCCTATTCAGAACTGATTTAGAAGCAGGGCTGCAGCTGACCTGGGTGTGACTCATTGGAATTGGGTCGTCCCACATCCGATTCCTTCCCTTCCTAAGGTCAAGATGTGGTGATAAGCTCCATGAAAGGTAAAGTTTTGGGACGTGCTGCTGGGCTGGAGGGCACTGCTGCCAGCCCAGCTTCTCCTTTCCCTGGTACACCCGTTACCGCCCCCGCTTGGCGTTTAGCGGTGGCTGAACGCGTCTCCATGGAGGTCATTGCTAATGCAAAGTCTGGGAAAGAGGACAGTAAACAAAATTTGATCAGGAGGTATGGGATGAACACCTACTTTCCCCAAATGCATTGTTACAGCACGCAGGAGGCGGTGGGAAAAAATAGATCACACTGAAATGCTCGTGGAAATTATGTTTCCTTTTTCGGTCTGCTCAGAGGAGATGTAAATATCCTGGTGTGCTGCTTGATCACAGACTTTATATAATCTTTTCAAACTCTGTCTGGTAACAACTTGATTTTTTTCAATTTCAAAGATACAACCTTTTCTCAGTCTGGTCATTACCCTGAGCGTGATAGTGCAGGTACATTTATGTCCTTGGCTGAAGTCATTTGGGAATTGGATGGCCATAAACTGTTCTTACCCATAATATCTGATTTTTACTCCAGCATTTTACAAAATTATGGGCAGATAATGATTCCAGGGTGCTCATGGGCCATCTGCAAAGTTGAGACTATAGAAATCAAGTTTCTTTTGCTACAGAGAGCACAAGGACTGCCGAGCCACAGCTGCTGCATTGCAGAGTCCTGTGGGGCACTGTCTTCTCTCCTCTGAGCTCAACAGAAAGGTGTTCAAGCTTATGGGAAGTAGCTTGAGATGTGAGGTTTTGTGCAGAAGATGAGCACTTCCTTTCTCTTGCCTGCCTTTCAACTGTGTATTATGCATTGTCACATTTCTTTTTTTCTCTTCCTTCATCCCCTTACCCATGAGTTGCTACTCAGCTGCATTGAACAGATAGAACATTTCCTATCCTGGCAAAATTTGCTGTTTCTCCCCATTTCAGCCAGACCCATCCTCTGTTTCTTCTCTTTTAAGCCCCACCAAGACAGGCCCATGTGCTGAGTAGAGTGTGTAGCAGGGTGCTGGCTCTGGTCTGTGTCACTTTGCACTTTCGTCCAGCCCTCAGAGGTGCTGAAGTGCTGCAAGCATATGAGCTGTTCCACTGACTTCAGTTACGGTTGTTTCCTGTTTCAAAGCTGCTTTTTATTGCCAAATTGTGCAAAAAACCACATTATAATAAAAGAGATGCAGGTTCCAGATTTATGGACACCATACCACGGCCAAGAAAATTAATCTAAAAATACCCCCTCAGTTCACCTGGTACAGGATTATGTGCAGATGAAGCCCAACAATATGTTCTTTATGACAAAGGGACATTTCTTTTGCTTCCTGTAAATTTACAGCACTTTGGACCTTGTTTGTGTGATGCTGATTTAAACTGAACTGCAGAAACAAGCTCTAGACCAACGTGATTAAATGAATGCTAAGCTCATGCTGTCACATTTTAATGGCAACTTGTTTTATTTTATCTGAAGTTGGCAATGATTTATCTAAGGTCACACATTCAGAGTGTTGAAATAAAGCTTTGCTTGTCTTTTTTTTTTGGGGGGGGGGTTGTTTTTGTGGGTTTTTTTTTGTTTGTTTTTGGGTTTTTTTTGTTGTTGTTGTTTTTTGTTCATTTTGTTTTGGGTTTTTGTTTGGTTGCTTTTTAAGGCTCAACCATATGAACATTTTGCATGCAGCTGCAGTGTTTTATGATGCTGCTGCCCCTTCTGTAAAGGATTTCCCCCCACACAGTCCAGAATGCACTCCCTCTCCTCAGACACTACAGGGAAATTCTGCCTCTTCGTGTACATCTTGTAGGGCAAGTGAAACCACTGGAAGTTGCACTGAAGCATCTGAGAAATGTTCCCACATGCCATTCCACAGACACTGTTGGGAAAGTGGTGACTTCACCAGGGCACTGTTAACAAATAACAAAGGTCAATGACATCTTGACACGGTGCAGCTGCTTCCTACTTAAACGGGAGTCCAAGCTTCTGCCATATCAGTTTTTAAGCTGATTGGATTGGTATCTGCAGTTTCCTGACTAGACAATCCCTCACTAGTGAATCCAAACAAATCTGGCAAAAGAGGTGGATGACAGTGTCTTACTGATGAACTCTCAAGTTTTGTTTCACATGGACATTTGAATTACAGTAAAAGAAATTAGAAATATTTAAAGGGGGGAAAAAAAGCACAAACACCCACACACACTCCAATGAAAAAACCTTCTTCCAACGTATATTTAAGAAAGTAAACCCTGAAATACTTGGTTTAAAGGAAATAATGTCCTCAGGAACCTCACAATATATTCGTATGTAGTCCACTGGTGAGACATTTCAGTGATGCCAGTAATTCACTTTGTGCTCTGGAAAATCTATTTGATAACTAATTGTGCTTTTTCCTTTGTTCTAAAGTAATTTTTAGTCCTCCTGTTAGAAATAACAACAAGAATTACTTTACCCAATGATCTGGGATGTGAAGGGCCATCAAAATTACTGGCTATTTGCAGTGGGTATTTTGATTTTCCGTGCAGAAGTCCTTTTAATTCATGATTCAATTCTTTATGCAGAGGCATCACTAAAGCCTTGTAACATGCTGACTGTAACCCAAGGGGGTTCATGTCCAGCAAAATGCTACAGGCAGGGAAGGGACACAGAGATGGACCTTCAGGAATTCTGAGAAGAAAGTACCTGGAGATTTTATCCGAGGTTTCTCAATTCATGTGTCTGCCTTGGATTTTAGCAAACAGCTCCAGTGGAAAATGCACTAGAAAATGTTCAAAGAAACACCCTGAGGCTGCTGCTTAGTGACCATGGGAAGCTAACTATTCCTCAGTGTGCTGTGAAAAAACTCCTGCCCAGATTTTTCTTGGTGTTCATGCACTTAAACCCCCCATGTGAGCGTGGTTGTGTTTTATATGTGGAACTTCTCATGCAGAGTGAGGTGAAAGGTAGAAGCCAAGCAATGCTAATTGCTTGATACAATGAGCTGCCTGCTTTGGCAGCAGGACACAAGTTAAACCAGTCTCTCCTTTCCTCTCTGGGCTTGATGGAATAGGAGGATCTTCCCACAGGATCCTGGGAAAGGCTCTGAGAGGGGCACAGGTCTGTGTAGCCTCATGGAAGTCCCAGTGATGACATAATTGAAAGTAGCCTAAGTGTGGACACAAACATACTCACTTGTGTGTGACTTCAATGTGAAGTTGTCCAAACTTCAAGCAAATTAATGCATGGACATAACTAGTTAATCAGAATTAACTATTTTGGGAAAGCATATTTGAAGCCTTGTCCCAGGCAGGGAGATATTCATTGTCTGCCAGTGCTACTTAGTTGTACTACCAAAATGCCTGCTGCAGATGGAAGAGAAAATACTGGGTCTGATTGTTCTTGTTTGTTCCCAAGCAGATATTTGCCATTATTTCGTCTGTAGTCTCCTTTACATGATAAGCAGGGTTAAAGGTCCGCTGGGAGCCAGAGGAACTCCTCTTGGAGCTGAGAACAGCCAAGGACAGATCTAAATAAGCCCTTGGAGGTCACGGTGCGATCTGAGGGTCAAGGGGAACACGATCCTCGGGCTGCCTGTCAGTGAAACGCATTTCTGCCACTCTCCGAGGGGGTGGAAGTGAACGGGGCAGGTGTGGGGGTGGCGCCCGGGGGTCAAACCGAGGCAAGGCAAGGCAAGGGAAGAGCACGCTGGGTTTTCTCCAGGATACACGAGTTCACAAATATTAGGGCCAGTGGAGTCACAAGGCTGGCTTGTTGATTTAATACTATTCAGCTGTTCTCTGTTTGCATGTAACTGTACACCTTTCCTAGCAAAACTATTTGTTACCCCATATTAATAATAGCAGTGTTTTTCAAAGTCACCTACCACAACCTGTCCGCACACATAAGTCTCAGAGTCTCTTGTGGGATTCTGGGAAGGAATCGTTCTTATCCTACCCTAAGTTTTATGAGGAAGCAGTCACTGCTTGTGTAACGTTTCTGCCCTTAAACCAGAGCTCCCATTTGGCTGTAAAAGCCTTGAAGCACAGAATGTTCTTTGTCATTGACCCACTGATTCTACACTTGAAGTTGCATGTTCTCATTACAGCCAGGGAGCAGCATCTCTTAGCAGCAAATAAACCAAAATAAAGTGAGGTTGGACAGTCCAAACTAGCCAGAAAATGTAGGACCCTCTGTGATGGCTATGACAAGACATTGAATTATGTGTGATACTTATTAATTCCCAGTTCATCTTATTTTTTTCAATCACTTTATTTTGGGATTTACTGGGAGACATGAAAGCATTTTTTTGTGCCTGTTTGCATGTGCTGCTTTTCTTCATAGCAAGGACTCCTAAGGCTAAAAAATGGCAGTCAAACTACTCCTTTATAGGTTCACTTCAAGTAAATTATTTGGTATTCCTTAAATTGGACAGCGTTTGATTTAAGTACATATTTGGTTATGTAAAATATCTGATATGATTAAAGTTTTGGATTAAGAGATTTTCCTCTTTGGGTTGCTCAACTAGGCATTCCTTATTTGAGACTCGGGCTTGACATCTCTAGCCAGGAGCATTTTCTAATTAAAGAAAATATTCTTTTGAGGTCAGGCATGTACTAGTATAGCCTTCAAAATAAAATTAAAAAGCCCCAAAACAAAACAAACAACAAATCCCACACACGTTAGTCTAAGACCATATTTAGAGGATGTTTTTTATTCAGGAAAAATGGATTAAATGCTTGAGGAAAGAAAACGTGTATTTCTGGTTTTGAACTGAAAATATAATTCAGATCTGATATGCCACTTAAATACCGTGATTTGGCAATTCTGGAAGCTGTACTCTGAGGAACACAGGTTAGAAGGATAAACTAGGTTCAGAATAAAATTATTAACTAATTTATCCTGTGGAATGTGAAATCTGTTTGAGGAAGACTTTTTTGACTCCTTTAAGATCTGTTACTTTTTCATGAGCAGTTTTTTAGTAGAAGTAATCTCCTCTCTCGATAAAGGGCATGGTATCTCCATATTATTACAGCTGATGAAAAAAACCCAAAACTCAACAAGCAAAGAAACAAAAAAAAACAGAAAGCAATTTTTTTTTTCTTTTTTTTACATTGTGGCCCCAGTGAAACAGTTGCTGAACTGAGGGGTTATGTGATATCAAATCATCCCGGGCATAATTTGAACTCCACCAAAAATTACTCGTGTGACCTTGGGTGAGTTTTTTCTCATTTCCAAAACTGGCCATCTCAAATGGCATGCACCTGAATCCATAATTTCAGTTCTGCCCCTTTGGAAATGTTAGGAATACAGGCTTGGAAAGATGTCTAATGCACAGTAGAAACAAATACATTTTTGTCTCTTTTTTAATCACCACACTTGAAACAAACCAAACAGCTGAAACCACACAGTTCATTGTTTGCTTCAGCTGAGTACAGACAACCTTGTTCTGTACGGGTTTCGCATGACCCAACACTATTTTTGTCATCATTTCACTAATAGGTGTCAAAGGCACTTAACACTTCTCTCATTAAGGCTCCTCTTACTGCAGTTGCCACGGGGCTGTGTGCTCCGAACCCACCCACAGTCCTTCACTTCCCAGCCCTCAGGGCCAGGAGCAGTGAGGAGGTGCCACCTCACCACAGAGGTCTCTGTCCCCCGCCTCCCACCTCCACTGCTCCTTGTGCAAGCTCAGCCTGACAGGGCCTACACGATACATACAATATCCCTGGCGTTCAGAATTGGTATTTCAGCTGTTGAGGTTTACAACTGAGACCATGCAGCTACAATGTGGGTTTTTTTCTACTTAAAAAGTGGGATGTCAGTTTTGCTGGGCTGGTTGGTCCTTCACAGTCTAACATGTGTGTGTGTATAAATATCACAGAATCATGGGATAGTTTGGGCTGGAAGGGAACTTAAAGATCATCCAGTTCCAAACCCCCTGCCGTTGGGAAGGACACCTTCCACTAGCCCAGGTTGCTCAGAGCCCCATCCAACCCGGCCTTGGACACTTCCAGGGATGGGGCAGCCACAGCTTCTCTGGGCAACCTGTGCCAGGGCCTCCCCACCCTTCCAGGGAAGAATTTCTTTCTAATACCCAATCTAAACCCACTCTCTCTCAGTTTGAAGCCATTGCCCCTTGTCCTGTCACTACAGGCCCTTGGAAAGAGTCTCTCTCCATCTTCCTTGTGGGCTCCCTTCAGGTCCCGGAAGGCCACAATTAGGTCACCCCAAAGCCTTTTCTTCTCCAGGCTGAACAATCCCAATTCTCTCAGCCTTTCCTACATGCATATTTATCCACACACATGCATTTGTGTAATTGTACAGGAAACTAGGCATACTCCTTAAATCCTCCCTTTTCAATCTACAGCTGGAGGGAAGCAGACTGCTGCTGATTCTTGCTTCAGGTACCTAAGCTGAGTGTTTACTCTCACCCCTGAAACATGGTGTGCTGCTTTGTAGGTAAATACTCTCCCCCTCGCCCATTTACATTCAATTACATTGAGAAAACCCAGATGTGGATACAAGTTCTGCTTTTCATGGCTTCATGGGGAAGATTGTTGGAAGTACACAATATTCCTGTGATATGTGGAGGGAAAGAGAACTGAACACAGTATGTCCAATCTCTACAAGTCTCCACAACTGGTGCTGGCACATTGGATTAACCAATATTAGCATGTGAAAAGTTAATGCTGCACTTGCTTGTGCAGAATCCACCAATTAATATTTACATAGATATTATCCAAGGCATTAAAAATACCCCTTGACAAGTCTGTCTTTGCTGTAAATGGAGAGCTGTTCTTCAGATGAGTGACCTCAGGAGGAATTTCCAGCAACTGCTACATCAAAAGGGGGTTTTCTTTCTACTCATCATTCTCAGAGGCCCAAAGCTGTTGGGCATCAATAATAACTCCTGTTTGTGCAATGTGATGCCACAAACCACGAAAACTTAGCTTCAGCAACTAACTCGCTCAAGTAACCAGGGAAACCAAAAGCAGCAGCAAAATGTCCTTTTTCACCTCACAAAAAACCCTCCCAAATGGTGACCAGGGCCCTGGCACAAACCCGCTGTTGTCTTTCAAGTGAATTTCAGCCTCCCATTGCAGTCCCTCTAAAAATCAACTGCAAACTGAACAGTGGGGATCTGCTGTTGGTTTCGTCTCCGAAAAGTCAACTTTTGCGATGCTTATCGTGAGAGGGAAATGCCGTGTCTGCCAGTCCATTATTTATTCCTGTTAACACAGTGAGGGATTGACAGGAAAGATGTGAGGGAAGCCAGATGGAGTAAGGGAGCAAAGTGGGTGGCCACGACTTTAATAAGACGTGTCCTCTTTGCAGATTACTCCTGTCATGTTAGCCCTGACTGGACAACCCCTTGCTGGGAAGAGCAGCCAGAGTGACAAAAGTCCAGGGACTACTGGGTAATTAAAAAAAATTAAAAAAACCCAAATCCTAAACAAAAAGAAAAATATTAATTTTCCATGCCTAACTGAGAGAGGCAAAAAATGCTAATAAGTTGCTAGTTTTTTACAAGGCTGTTGCTGTTTTCCTGATGTTTCAAAATATAATATTTTCTAAAGCAATAGAGTATTCGTTGCCTTTAAATATCATTTAATGTTTTTAACCAGCTTTCAAGACTCCCAAGATTTCACATTTAAAGTTCTCCTACATGGAAAATATAGAAGTTGAGATCTGAGCAGATTTTTGACCAAGGCTTTGTTAAAAAATAAAATAAAATCTAATCAGTAATTTACATAGCAATTTAAGCTACTGACTGAAGTCACTGATTTAAATAAACCTGATTTCAGTAATGTTATTAAAAAAAGTGGGATGCAGCAACATGCAGTGACAGCCTGTACATTGTTACTGTGTTGAAATATTGTATAATTCATGCATTTATATATATCATATATATATTATTAAACTAGATCATGACTGGAGAGGTAACACAGTTGGAAATGTTAAATATGCTATATCATGTGTGTGTGTATATATATATATATAATATCTGAAATTGTTTGGCTTGTTAAAATGAACACTAAATTCCAGGTTTATCAGGGTTAGATACCTAAAAATTATTCAACTGCTTCCAGCCATGAAAGCTGATGTAATGAAATGTTTTATCAGTACTCAGAGGCTTCGTCACCTACAGCTTTTAAGACACACAGAAATTGTAGTCAGTCAGGTTGTATGGAAACTTCTAGTTCCTAGTATCCAGGACTAAGAGGAGCTAAAGATGCCATGTACAAATCTAGAAGCTATGGAAACATTTGGACTCGGTCCTATGATCCTGTATAAAGAGAGAAAGTGCTCATGTAACTGTATTAATTCTATCCATGATCTGAGCAACAGTGGAGTAAGTTACGGACAGCAAATGTGGGTAGCTACACACCATATCTGACTTTCTCCAGAAATGCAAATAATGCCTGGTGCACATTGATTTTCCCATGTGCACACTGACTATCCTATCACTGCCTCCATTTCTGCACCAAGCAGATGGATTTTCAAGGGAAAAGACAATGGGATGCCAACAGTGTTTTGCCCTCACCTTCAAGGACACAACCTGGGTTGTAAAATAACAATGAACAAAATTAAAAGATGTGCCAGACCCCTCCTCGTCTCCTGTCTCCCACTTTATTGATTGTGTCCATGTTTCTACACCCTGGATTTCACTGTTCATAGTAGCTGCTTACTCACAGTAGCTGCCATGGAAGTTGCACAAGCGTAAGAAACTAGAACTGACAATTATATTGTTGTCAAAGTATGAGCAGGAGCAGAAACACAACCCCATGCAAAGGACCAGAAACAGGCACATGCACCTGTTAAAACTCATGTAAGTCCTGTTTTGAGACATTAAGAGGTTGCTGATCCTTTTGCTGCAGCTGGAGCAGTGGCAAGTTTGTCAGTGCCCTTCCCTGTGTTGGATTTACAGGTTTATGAACCAGCAGAAAACACTTATTGGGTGTGTTTTCAGATGCAACTACATTGCCAAGGAACCAGTGTCCTTCCATAGGTCTCATTCCAGGGCACAACAATACTTTTAATCAGTCAAAGGAGTTTTCCCCCTTAAACACAACTGTCCTCTTAGACAATATGCCTTTATATGACTAATCTATCTTGGTTTCTTTATTGTAGCACTTTACAGTAGACATTGTAATAAATCTTTCCCCTATTTTTATTTGCTTGAAATGGCAGTTCAGAGCTTGGGCTTCATCATCCTGCAGAAAGATCCTCTGTTTTCAAAGCCATAATATATCCTGTGTAGGGAATACATGGGCCTCACTCAAGCAATTCCTCAACAAAAGTGTAAAAGAAATGTATGTTTTTGGGGAAAAGACACAGTAGTTTGCCCAGGTCACTTTATATCCCACTGCATAGACTGAATACAAATTTGTTGCTGTAAGAAGAGATTTTCTGCCTTTGTTTAGGGCTGATTCAAAGTGCCCCCTTTATGCTTCTCCAGTGGTTTTACTAGGAATAGCCATATCTGATATCTATTCTCCCTGACACAAACACCCAGTGCTTTCCATACAGGCTTTGAAGTCCTATGGAGATTTCACTGATGGCTATCACTAAAAAAATGATTCCCCATCTGGAAATGTCCACTGCATTCGTTTTCAATGCCTCATTGTATCTAGGAGCAAGATTTATCTGGGAACTTGGGGTGAAGCTTTTTCCAGTTAAAAAAAAACAAGATACATTCGGATTTGTTTTGCTCAAAAATGTAGTTTAAAATATAGAGTAAATAGAATAGATTAAACTGACAGGGCTTTTACAATCTCAGAGCCTAAGACAAGATTTTCTCAATAAACAAAGGCAATTGCAGCTTATACATACATACACAATAGAAAACCTTTCTAACAAGGTTCTCATTGTTTAGGGATTCTTCTTCAGATCATAGCCCTGCTTATCTTTCCAACAGCAGTCTATTACACTGACATAACACAAGCTAAGCCAGGTAAATCGATATGGGGCTGGGTTCAATATTTCACTGGTCTTTAATCTAAACTAGGTTGTATTCAGAACCCTTTAGTCTGGTCTTGCTTTTATCTTGCTGGTTCCCTTTGTTAATGGATTATATTCTTTCTCTCTTTTAACTTAATAATTTTGACCAGGAAGAAAGGAGTGTTTGTGGCTCAGACTTTAGAAGTTGCATCTGGCATGAACTCAGGTGCACTTAGAAAAAACAAGTCAGTTTATATCCACCGTTTCTGAGAAAGAAGGTTTAAAAGCTTTTCCAGTTGCAGTGTTATAGTGGTTGCTTTTAACACCAGCTAGAGGAACTCTTACTATAACTGGCTTTTGTTTTCATGCCCATGATAGTGGATTTTAGGACTGAAGAATTAGCACAGCAGTCTCATCAGTGCTGTATGATGGGACAGTCAAAACTCTCATATAAAATTGTTTTCCTCATAGTGTTTAGTGGATCAGCTTTGGGAGTGAACCTGGTCTAAAAATGTGGAGAGGTTTTAGAAAACGATGGTATTTTCACTGCCTGAAATTAGCCAGGAGTAAAATACAGAGTGTAGATCTCCATCTCCCTCTCCCTCTCCCTCTCCCTCTCTCTCTCTCTCTCTCTCTCTGCACCTCTGAATGCATGTGTCTACATATAAATTAAGTTGTTATACAAAACACGATACTTCTACATATATATTGATATGCATTATATATGTCTCATAAAATAACACAGAATGTTGTTGCACAAATCTTTAATAAAAGAACCAACTCAACCACTCATCCACTCTTCTGTGTTCACCCCTTCAGTAGTAATTGAAAATCCCTTTTTTCTCTGAAAAGCTTCTTTCTGAACTCTTCAGAAAATGCACTCTAACTTAATGTATTTCAAGAGCTTTTGCTCTTTTGGAATACAAGTTACAGTAGAGTTTAGAAACATAGAAAGGTTTCTCTCTCACACATTATAGAAATACCAAGATAAAACCAAAGAAAGTGTGCTCTCTCTCTCTCTCTCTCTCTCTCTCTCTCTCTAATTTACTGTGAGTTTCACTTTGGCTCTCATTATTCTCCATCTCATTAAGCTAAATCTGATTTTATAAGCCAAGAGGGAGAGCTCTATTTAGGTTGATAAAAATTATTTGTTGTGAGGTTTTGGAGTAAACAGTAAATAATTCAATGAAGGTTGCTTCAAAATACAAAAGAGTCACTTATCTTCGTCAGCTTTGGTTTTTTGTTTATTTGACTTCATCCTTTATTTTCACTTCCTGATTGTTATTCTTCTCTTCTTTCATATTTCTAGATCACTTAAAGGGGGTTTTTCTCCATCTTCAATTATTAAGAAGCTCTTCAGTTATCGGTGGCTCTTTATGTGGTTTCAGTACCAAATCTGTCTCTGTATTTTGAGTTTATTTTCTGTGACTCTCTTATATTAATCCCTTTTTATGCTATTCTGGTTTATGTGGCATAATAAAATAAGCAGGGGAAAAAAAGAAAAAAAAGGATTAATAAAATGCAGTTTTCCTTGCGCTGTGCAATTTTCTAAAGGAGATTTTGTTCTCCATCTACTCAAATAACTATGCAAATGTTCAACCTTCTCAGAAATGTTCTGGAAAAAGAGACTTTTGTGACCCAAGAGGTGCCTGTAAAAGAGAGTGAACAGGGTACACAGAGTAAGGGAACACTTCAAAGGCACATTTGTGGGCATGATACCTGGAGTTATTTTAGACTGATGCATTAGAACAAAGGAGATTTGGTCCACCTGAGGTCAAGTAGTAAGTAGTTTGCTTAATTTGGAGTCCATAAAAAAAACAAAAAGTAACTTCATTTCAGTTCTCTTAATAACATATTGAAGAAAAATCGGTATTAACAAGGGTGATTTGACATGATTCTCTCAAACACTTCCAAAGCAAAACACTGGATGTTTCCCAAATGAACCAAAGCTGTTTCGAAAAGAATTTTTTTTTTTAAATAGATTTTTGAGCAAGATTTCATTTTTAAAGGGCATTTTTTGAAAGGATATTGTTCTTTCTTGCTGTCGCACAAATCAGGACTTTTTACACACAGCAATATAAAAGTGGCAAGGAGGCCTCTGGGCCTTTCTCTTCTGACCACCCATCATTTGTGCTGCATTCAGTTTGGGTGTCCCCAACACAAGAAGGTCATGGAATAGTTGGAGCAAATTCAGAAGAGGGTAACGAAGATGACAAGGGAACTGGGACACCTCCCCTATGAAGCCAGGCTGAGAAAGTTGGGATTGATCAGCCTGGAGAAGGGAAGGTTGTGTGGAGACCTCGGAGCACCCTCCAGTATGTGAAGGGGCCTCCAGGGAAGGTGGGGAGGGACTCATCAGGAACTGTAGTGACAGGACAAGGGGGAACGGCTTCAAACTGACAGAGTGGAAATTTAGGTTAGATATATGGAATAAATTTTTCCCTGTGAGGGTGGTGAGGCCCTGGCACAGGTCGCCCAGAGAAGCTGTGGCTGCCCCATCCCTGGAATTGCTCAAGACCAGGTTGAATGGGGGTTTGAGCAGCCTGGGATAGTGGAAGGTGCCCCTGCCCATGGCAGGGGGTTGGAACTGGTTGATCTGGAAGGTGCTTCCCAACCCAAACCATTCTATGATTCTGTGATTCAATGATTTATGTAAATGGTAGATGCCAATGAGTCCCATGGTTGTCAGGGAGCCATTTGGTTGTCAGGGAGCCTGTGGAGATAATGTAGGAGCTATTTATCATTTCCTGATTAGGCCAGATATCTATTGCTCTCTACGCTTTCTGCAGCTGGTCAGAGAGCAACCTTGGGACTGACTCTGGCTTACATCTGATGGGTAATTCATAATCCTGCTTAACCCAAATTGTAGTGAGCAAAGTGTTTTCAGGCCAGCCTGCAGGAAACATGATGTCCTGTTGTGGTGCCCATCCCTTTTAATGTTAAGCCCCTCACCCCCACGCCTTTCTTAGGAGGCCCTGCAGTTCGTGTTCAGGCAAGGCTTGCCCTGGCTCTTGGGAAACCACAGGATCTCCAGGCTTGGGCCACCAAGTGCTTTGGTGGTAAATTCACCCTTGTGAACCCATCAGGACACGCTCAGGCAAGGGGATGGTGCTCTGAGCCAAGCCAGAAATACTGCTGCTCTGCTGGGAGGGTACAATCAAGAAAGGATCTGAGCGGGCTGTGCTTGGAAGCTTTCTAAATCAGGCCTGAGCAGAGGTGTAGTGACTACACGGTGTGGAATCTGCTTTCCCACACGTGTTGCAGAGTAAGGTAATGAATGCACCCCCTGACAGGGCATTTGTGGTTTGATTTAAGCTGCAAAGAGGAGGCTGGAGTGTCCAAGCTACCCAGTGGAGCAGTTCAGGGGAGCCCAACTGCTGTAGCAGGAGGGAAGAAGTTGTCCACACTCTCAAAATCAGAAGCCTGGGATCAACCCCCTTCAGTGCTTTCCAGGGGATTGAGTTGAATCCTTGGGCACCAGGGCATGTGGAGCCCTCAGAGCAGCAGAAATGCCCTGTGTGGTTGGCATGGGGAAGTGTATGGGTACCTGAGTGGTGTTTGTAAGCTAAATGTGGGATTCCCACTGTGCCTGATGCCTAATTCTCACCGTGAGAACCCGGCTCCTTGCAGCGGCCACCTTGTAGAAAACCAACTAAGAAAGACTCTAGGAAGGCTAAAATGCATTCAAAGTCCTTAAAGAGGCAGGACCTTTTTCTTTAGTTAAGGGTAGGGAAAATTCAGACACAACAGAGCTGCTGAGTCTCAGACTGGAGCAAAGCCAAGAAACCTGATGAAGTCCTTGCTAAAGCCCTGTCTTGGCAAACCCCCTCAGCTGCCTACAGGGAGCTGGGTAAACACACACTTGGAAACACTTGTGAAAGAACCACTTCCATTCACACAGGGCTTGGGGCACACTCAAACTAAGACCCTCTTTTCCTGGTCGTGGCAGCGAAACCTGATTGTCATCTGTGTCTATTTTTAAGTTATTTCATGTTGCCAAACTGAGCTTTCATGTAAAGGAGGGTCAGGCCTGGATCAGCTTACCAAGGATATAGCATTCCAGGGATTTTGTCTGCCTGTCTTTTGTGGCAAAGGCAGATCTATCCCAACCATTTCTTCAGGTTTCACCACAGTGGCCTTTGCTGTGCAAATAGGCCTGTTGCAGCATTTCTTCTCCAGTTATTAAAGCACAAACAAAAGATACACAAAAGCATATTGCACATGTACAGGAGCTCTGTCCTAGTGTTACTGCTTTATTTTGATTTTTTTGCACTGTTGCTGTCGTAAGTCAAACATTTGTATTTTGTTAGATAATTAACTGTACTAATGAACAGTGAAATCCAGGTTTTCTGTTGTTTTGGGTGAAAATGTTCCCGGGTGTGATTTGGCAGTAGAAAGCAATTGTCTTGGTGAGAAACACAGCTAGCTAGATGTTGGGAAAGAATTGGTCGTGATCAAGCTGGAGGCAATGAGTCTTCAAATTTTATTGTTATTTTGCTTTCAAAGTGATTCAGTGGGTGAAATAAAGAGTGCTCTTTACCTCACTTGAAGAATCATAGAATCACAGAATGGTTTGGGTTGGGAAGGACCTGAAAGATCATCTTGTTCCAACCCCTTACCATGGGCAGGGACACCTTCCACTATCCCAGGTTGCTCAGAGCCCCATCCAACCTGGCCTTGGGCACTTCCAGGGATGGGGCAGCCACAGCTTCTCTGGGCAACCTGTGCCAGGGCCTCCCCACCCTCACAGGGAAGAATTTCTTCTGTAATTACTCCCAGAATTTCTTCCACAATTTCTCCCATAATTTCTTCCACTTCTTTGACTTTATGTGGTTAGCCACAGATATTCCATTTTTCAAGTGATGGGATAGGATTTAAAGCCTCTTCAGCCTCAGGAGTGAATTAAATGAATTCCTTACTTTCCAGATGAAAGCCCTGTGTGACATCAGAGGTGACATGGCAAAGCTGGTGTATATATGGCTGGCCTATACAAAATTCAATTCTTACCTTCAAGAACACTGATTTTAGCACCTAAACCATTAGTTCTCTTGTGTTTGAGGCCCATCATGTGGGTCAGATGATTTTCCAGCTCTCTTGGCAGTCTTGTGTGCAGCTGGCATGCAGTTCCATATGTAGCCAACACGTCACACGTGTATGTGTGATGTTTCCACCAAGGAACAGGAAAAAGATCTTCAGGAATTCAGGTTATGAAGTCACCTCAGACTATTAACTATGAGGACTTCTGAAAAGAAAATGAAGGAAACTGTCTGTTTGTGATAAATGCTGGTTTATTTTTGTATGCATTCTTGGCACATGTGACAACATGAAGCCCTGGGAGACCAAGCTACTGAGCAGATTTTTGAAGGCAGCAGCTCTATCAGCAGAGTCCCTGCCAAGGTAATAAGAACAGACAATGAGCTGCTTGTTGTCGGAACCCTGAGGAGGCAGAAGGAAAAAATGTCTTGGAAGCAGATAAACTTCACTTTAAGTTCTACTTGGAGTAGGAGAAGTGAGTGCTGAAAGATTGTCAGTAGATACAGAGATAGACTGAAAAAAACCCAACAATTTTTGGAAGAACAGTGGAAACTTGGGTCATTGTAAGGTTAGGCAAAGCGTGGGTTGAGAATACCATGAAATATGTGCTTTTATGAGTTTGTGTATGAGAGTAAGGGAATTTTGGGGGGTTGGCTTCCAGGTCTGATCTGCTTGTAAATACAGAATGATACCCCAATGTGCCTGGAGGGCAGGGCTCAACTTCTGGAAATTGAACCTTGCACAGGATTCTCTACACAAATTGTTCAAATAACTCTTGGAACCAAAGTGCCCATGTAAACAGCCAGTACTGGCTGTCAAAAGAGCCCCTCCTTTTGTCTGGAGACAAAGGAACATGTTTAAGGTTTGTGTGTGTGTGCCTGTGGGGAGAAACAGGTTTAGTGACTTTCCTTTTAAAAAAAGGATTTTGGGGATCATCTGAAAGGAACACTTGGCTGCAACCTGAGTTGTGGACCAAACTGCAAAGTGGAGGAAAAGTTTCCAATGGTCTGGGTTTTTTTCCCTTCTGGGCAGGTGTTCACTTGCTGAAGTCTTTGGTCAGCGTGCTGGTTGTTCTGGGAACTATTCTGGGGTTAGACATTTAACAGCGGTTCTGGCATTTAATTGCTTCAGGAGGGGAACAGCAGGGAATGGAAGAAAAATTTGGACAACTGAAGTGGCTGGCTCCTTATTTCAAACCATCCTGTGCCTTATGAAGTAACAGATCAGTGTGGGGTCATGGCTGGATCTTAGTCTCCTCCTGGTATCACTCCTTGGATTTCAATGGACTCCTTTGTTTTAGATAGATGTGACAGTACAGGATCAGGTCTCAGCTATGAGATAGCTTCAATTTATTTTTCCAACATCAAAATCTCATGAGTTTTATTGTAGATGACTCTTGGCAGAGGGACACAAAGCTGAACTGGGAGGTGGTATGAACTGAAGGCTTTCATTGTCTCAGGCCATGAGTGTAATGTAACCCCAAAATAACTGGGTATAAATATATTGTCTATGCAATAGAAGTGGAGAGTTGTGACTTGAAGACTTAAAAACCAAGCATTTTTGAAGTTGAGACCATTAGATTTACCTTTGCTTTTCTTTCTAGAAGAAAGTTTGAGTAATAACTCAACCAACTTACATGATGATTAGGAAAACAAATGTGTCTTGTGAAGCTGAACCACTTATCAAATACAGGGTCTGTCCCAGCACTTGCTATTGGCAGTGTGGATCTAAATTTTCAATGAGTAGTGCCTTTCTTTCAAAGCCATTTTGCCAAAATGAGTTGAATTCACTGTGAATGCCTACACAGCATAGAATGGGAATATAGCCTCAACTCGTGAGAGGGCATAACCTGCATGAACCTCGGATTTGGAAAACAGCACAGAGGGCAGGAGCAGAGTTTGATTAGTTCTTGTAGTCTGGCACTTAAAAGCTCCTAATTTACAGATCTTTACATCAGGTAACTGAAGAGTAGAGCTGAAAGGGAAAATCCCTCTCTCACCATAGCTGATAGAAATTCCAGAGGGGGCAAAATTTTTCCTCTTTGTGGATAATGATGATTTTGCCCGTGAGTGTGGGTTGAGCTGATAAACTGTTTTATCTGTCCCCTCTATGCCTGTGCAGTAGTTATTCACTTCGTGTTGCCTGAATTCCAGGTGGTTCCTAAGACAGTTGTTGTCTTTTAACGAAGGATTTTTCCTATAAAACTCAGAAACAATTTCTCATGAGAGGTCAAAACCACAAATCCACTAATTTCCTTGGCCTCCGTAGGAAGCTGTGGTTAGGAATTAGGTGTAAATTTGATGAACATTGGGCAGATGTCTGATGAGAGTGAGGATAAAGCAGGAAAAATGGGGCAGGCATGATAAGGAAAAGACTTGAGGCAAATTATTAAGTTAGAAGTAGATGAGAAAGAAGAAAAGGACCTAAAGGCAACAAGTGGACAAGGTCTAGTTGCAGGAGTCGAAGCCAACAAAATACCCCCTGCTAGAACTGGAAGGGAACCCAGGAGCCACGCCAGCACACAGCTTTACAGTTTACTGGCAAGACACCATGGTCCACATTGGAAAACCTAAACTGTTGCAGCTGTCCTCCACTCCATGAGCTCCAGGAACTGGGATTAGACTGAGGTGACTCACACAAGTGACAGGACAATGCTGCATGATGAAGTGTCCTTTTTATTGACTTGGTAACTTTAGAGCAGACACCGTGTGTGATCCCTGGTAATAAACACACATGGGTTCTGCTGCCCTTTGCCAAATATGAGACTCAGGATGGACTCCCAGTGGCTGCTGCCAATGCAAAGGGTGGATCTGAGAAGTTTTACAACAGCACCATCTTTCAGGGCACAGCCTTGAATCCAGCACTGGGTGTTCCAGTGGATGGCTTTGCATCCTAGCTTTGGTTTTGCAGGAGCTCTGGGTCCTTGTGGCTGCAAGTGTATTATACACAGAGCATGCTAATTTTGGTAAGAGCTCTGATTAATTTGGGCCTTCAAACTCAACTGTCACATGAGGGATACTTTACATTTTAACATCTCTATTTCTTGTCCCCATCAGTCAAGGATGTTTTTTTGGGAGAGCATTGTTCCTGTCTGTGAAGTTTTCATGGTGCTGTCAAACGAGCAAGAAGTACAAGATGCTCAGTCAAGCATGTCTTTCCCTTCCCTCACTTTGGCACTGAAGGACTCCAGCAGCTGATTTATACTTGTTACTTGTAGGAAATCCCACTGGGAAAATTAGCCTTCTGCCTTCAGAACAGGATTTGAGTAAGTGTGTCCTGAGGCCACACAGAGAATGAGGAGAAATGAGAGAGGAGGAGGGCAGAGAATGACTACAGACCAGCACTTTGAGCACAGAGAGGGAGAAAGTACTTTAAAATGAAAAGATAAAAGAGGACTAGGATCACTCAGTTCCAGAATTTATTGCATTTCAATCTCACAAAGGAGCTGAACTACAGTTCTTCAGGATCTACCTAATTTTTTTACGTTTTCTGTCTTTTAAATTCTTTACCAGACAACCTTTACAGTGTTCTAATACATTCCTGAGGGTGGGAATTCACGTGCATATCCACTCACAAGCCAGGTTTGTACTATAGTTACTTAACATACACGTTAAATACATATTTGAATTCAAAAACACTTCTAGAAAACACCTTTTAGTTACCATCTACTGCTCTTATAACTGATAGT
This sequence comes from Oxyruncus cristatus, assembly GCA_013399855.1. Taxonomy (NCBI): domain Eukaryota; kingdom Metazoa; phylum Chordata; class Aves; order Passeriformes; family Cotingidae; genus Oxyruncus; species Oxyruncus cristatus. Next base: position 60,734 of record VXAY01004635.1, on the reverse strand, counting down.
CCTCACTCAGGGAATTGTTAAACTTTGTTTTTAATGTCTGAGCTTTATAAAACCTCTGGAAAGAAACTGGTTATACAAAGATTGTTTCTTTAGTTAGACCATCCTGCAGTCTATGTTAATAGCCAATTGGCACTGAGGTTTTTCCCAGTTTCTTAAAACAATTGCCCCCAGATTTTGCTTCTCTCTTGTCTGCATCTGGTGCACAGGTGATTTATGTGTCTGGATACCTGTAGCACACAGCAATTCACAGACTTGTGATGCATTCAGGCCAGAGCTCTCCATCATCTTCCATACCCCACATGGGCGAAGCACGACAAGAAATCATCATTTCCTTTCAAAAAGTCCAGAAGAAAAGCTGAAACCTGCTTAGGGTGTTGTTTGAGAAATGTCGAATCACAGAACGGGTCCGGGCGGAAGGGACCATAGTGGGATATCTGGCCCCACCTCCCTGCTCCAGCAGGGTCATCCCAGAGCACATGGCACAGGGTTGTGCCCAGACAGCTCTGGAATATCTCCAGTGATGGAGACTCTGCACCCTCTCTGGGCAATCTGAAACAAGAAGACTGAATTTAGTGAAAGAGAGGTGCTTTCTGCACAAGGAGAAAGAAGGCGGCACAAGTAGCAGTTCTGTCTCTCTCCCTCTCTTGACAGGCAGAAATGTGTGTGATTTTGGCCTCTTTTGAGTCATGAGGAACTTTTCCTGGTTGCCATGAGCTTTTGAAGGTGATGAGAGCAGATTCCAGTGACACCACAGGGTTCCCTCAGCACCATCACAGGCACGTCAACTATTCCCATGAACAAAGTGTATGCAACCAGCTTAAAGGCTCCCCAACTCTGTCTTCCTCATGTAATCATGAGGCAGTAATCGTGGTGTGATTCTTGGGGCTGTCCTGTGCAGGGCCAGGAGCTGCACTTTGGTGATCCTTGTGGTCCCTTTCAACTCAGGATATTCTGTGGTTCTGTGGTTCCTTCTACTGGGGTAACATTATGTTCCCCAAGATTAGTCTAAGTAAATTTAGGGATCTGGGAGACCTAAAGGCAGATCTTACCAATGAGAACACAAGCAAAAATTGTTTTGAATACCTAATTTTTTTCCATTTATTTTGTCACTGTGTTCCCAGTGAGCCAGCTTTGCCTTTAAGCCTTCATTCTGAATGAAAGCCCGTCCTGTTGCTCTTCATATCCTTGCTTGTTTCACTTCCAGCTGAGCTTTGGTTGTCCTCACTCCACCCCTGCATGCTCAGGCAGTGCCTCTGCACTCCTCCTAGCCAGCCCAACAATGCTGATATCCCATTTACACTCACTTTATGTGTTTAACCTCAGGTGGATGTTCCTTGTTCGCTCACGTTGACCTTCTGCCACGTGTTGGCTCGAATTCCGGCACAACACAGTGTGATGCTGTTCTGCTTTGAGCAGGCAGTGCTTGAAAACTCATTGGAGCTCATTTGGGCTTTTTTACCCTCCCACAAGAAGCTGGGAACAAGCCAAAAGTTTCTCTCCTGAAGTCCAGAGCTGTGACCCTACTGTTGTCTTGCTTAATTCTCTCGGGATGTTGAACCCCACCACCTGATGCCTGCAGCCGAGGCTTCCTTTGGCGGTCACATCCCCAAGCACTTCTACCTTTTTCACGAGCAGCATGTCCTGCAGAGCACATTCCTCACTCATCTCATGAACCACCTGCATCATGGAATTGTCCTCAACCCACTCCAGAAATCACCTGGGCCATCCAACCCTTCTGCACCTTCAGCAGATACTGGTACAGGTCATGTCCCCAGCAAGCATCAGAGGCTGTGACCGCAGGACTTCTTCTGCCTGCCTGAAAAGGATTTCTTCTTCTTCCTGCTTCCTCTTCTCAAGCAGGTGATCTGTAGCAGGGCCTTTCCAAATGTTAGTCTGCACTCTGGTCACTCCTCACAAATTCTTGACCAGCTTATAAACAGTCCTGAGGTTATTTGGACACCTGAGCTGTCTCAGGTATTTCTGCTCTGATCTCTCCTCCAGCTTCCACTTCTGGGGTTAAAGCAGCTGGAGTCTCCTCCAGTTTAACTGTATGTACTGGTGTAAAATCACCTGCAGGAAGAAATGTTTGAGTCCAACCGTTAAAAGCAAAATTGAAACTCCAGGTTGGAATTTAAAAAATAAAAATAGAAAAAAAAATCTGTATTTATAAGCATTTATGCTCTTGTGGGGTACTGGTGTATTTGAGAAAGCTAATAAGGGAAACTGGGGAATGGGGGGGGAAAGAAAAACAAAGAAACAAACAAAAACACAAACTGAAAAAAGGAATAATTTTGTAAATAGAAATGAATAAACGATTATGAACACTTTTTTTCCTTCTTTGTATCTGCTGGCCGGGTCTATAGCTTTAGGTTAGTCCAGCAAAAGCTCATTTTCTGTGAATACAAGTCTTCTACTTACCAAAATTAGCGCCACAGTTGTGTGATGTCTTTACTGTGGAAGAAATTAGGCTTGCAGTCAGTGACATCCACAGCCAGGCTGCACGAGGGGCTTTGAACTGGCCTTGATGCTTGGTGCACTGGGGGAAGGAGCAGTAAACGAGGATACTGCCTGTGTTTGGGAGAGGGAGAAGAGGTAAATTGACAAATTAATCTCTTGAAATTTTGAGATAGGTGTACACATGCCTGTGATATCGTGTATGAAATTGCTTGTGCAAATTGAGTTGGAAATTCATTATCAAAGTCACTTTAATAATAATAAAACAGCTCGTGGATAAGACTGGAACAACTCGTAATAGAAGGAATTGAAACAACTCAATAAGGTGTGAGCCAAGTGGGTTGTCTTCCTTACATCCTTTCCCCAGCAGAGAGCAGCAACTCACCAAGTGTTTCTTCTGCATGTTCCTCCTTACAGAAGCTGTAAAATTGAGTCTTGGTTCATTTCACTTTTGAGTTCGTTCATCACAGATTCAGTTAAACAGAAAGCTTCTTAGATACAGGTTTTAAAAATTCCCAGGAAAAGATAGTGAGAGGTCTGTCGCCTCCTAGCACTTAGATCTTGCTGGAAAGCAGGATGAACAGATCATATTCCTTATCTGGTAGTTTTTTGCTTTGTTTCTATTAGCAGAATTTGCAGCATCCCTGTTTTAGACTTAAACTTTGTCTGGCTATTCCTACGATAGTTTTACTCCATTAGTTTTACTCCATCTCACACATGCCGGGATGATGCTTTTCGATGAACCTTGGGTGAGATTTGCAACATTCTGTGTTGTCTCTTTTTGCAAATACCAAGTCGGGAAGAAGAAACAAAGTCATATAACTGTCGAGACCAGAATGAATCAAAGAATGAGTTCTCTTTCTCTTGAAGACATGCAGCAAACCTTTAGTGTCCCCCCCCCCCCAAAAAAAGGACTTTCTTAATATTTTGGAAAGCTATTTGTGAAGGGTCTTTGAAAATACTGGAGCAGTGTGCCTGTATTTTTTATGCGTTTACTTCTTTGTGAGGTACAAAGACACTCATTGGAGGAGATTAGGTGTGATGATACAAAATTCTGTTCCATTTTTCCCCTTTCTATTTTAGTATAAAACTTCAGGAATGACATGTGAAATTTTATCTTCCTTTCTGGGGATCTTTAGAGATCTCATGCTTTGACTAAAGGGGGCAAATTGTGCTAAAAATTGAGCAAGCTTTAATTCTTTCAAATTCATTAGTAGTATAAATTAGGCAATGAATAGCAAACACAGCTCAAGGTCTAAAGACTCTTTTTCCATGCATTGCTGATGTTCTTTTTTTGTCCTCCTGTGTCATCCCCATTCCACATGTTCTCCAGTCATGATAACCTGTAGAGTAGAAAAAGTCTCCCTGTTCCTTTGGTGTATCCTGGGTGGACTCAGGGAGTGCCAGTCCTGTCAGTGAGTGTGTTCCTCCCAGTTTTGTGCAGGTGGGAAGAGGACAGGAAGGGATATGACGTGAGCAGAGCAGTCACACATCCCTGTTAACACACCAGAGCTGCCCTAATGGGGAAGTGAACCTGTCTTAGCAAAGGCAGGAGCTCCAGAGAATCATATGATCAGCATCAGTGAGGCTGGAAAAGACCTCCAAGATCATCGAGTACAACCTCTGGCCAAACCAACCTTGTCCCCCAGCCCAGAGCCCTGAGTGCCACGTCCAGTCCTTCCTTGGACACCTCCAGGGATGGGGACTCCACCACCTCCCTGGGCAACCCCTTCCAATGCCTGACCACCCTTTCAGTGAAGAAATTCTTCCCGATGTCCAACCTGAGCCTCCCCTGGTGCAGCTTGAGGCATTTCCTCTCATGATGTCCCTTGTTCCCTGGGAGCAGAGCCCGACCCCCACCTGGCTACACCCTCCTGTCAGGGAGTTGTAGAGAGCAATGAGGTCCCCCCTGAGCCTTCTTTGCTCCAGGCTGAGCCCCCCCAGCTCCCTTAGTTGCCTCTCATATACCCAACTCTCTAAAAAAGTAGAAAAGGGAGAAGTAGAACTCAGCGGTCAAAAAAGCATCTGTTTTGTGTTTAAGGCCGTTTTACCTCTGAATCAGACCAGAAGATGGGACTGAAAGGTTTGCAGAGTACCAGTGCACCCACCTTTTCCCACAGCAGCAGCAGATGGGTGGAAGATGACCAGGAGCTGCCAGACTGTAGCAGTGAATGGGAAGTGGGAAGAAACTGGGATTCCCCAGGGAGAACTGCTCAGGCCATACCCTGAAAATCCTGAATATCCTCAACCTTGATGTGGCTCCACTTTGGATTTCTGCTCCGCTGAGCCATGGCCATCCTTTTCGTACTGTTAAAGCCTTAAAGTCTTCTTCGTGCTGGAACCCTAAAATCTGGGTCTCCAACAAAGTGCTGTCATCACAGATGTATCACAAACAGCCCTTGACCCAGGACGCTGCATGGTGCTGAAGAACTGCTTTCCTAACATTCCAGTTAAATGTAGGAGTCTTCTCTTGTTGTCTCAGAACACCTCCTCTTTATCCATTTTGCTTTTAAAAGTGGTCAAATTGTACGTTGTTATCCCTGTGTGTCCTTAAATCTCTCTTTCATTATACTTTTCCCCAGAAAGAAAAAATACTCTGTATCTCCCTTGCATGAGGAAAGATGGTATTCAAATGGAAAAAAAACCCCACAACCACAATATTTTGGTGTCTTGGGCACATATCTAATTTTATTATAGCATAAAAGAATTCCAAACAAGTTTTTACATCAGTCTGAGTGCTGCTTTTATAAACCCAGATTATTTTATAAACCAAATGATTTTATAATCTTGGTCTACTATTACGACCTTAATTTTGGTAAGAGGTAAGGATATGAAATTTGTCAGATGATTGATACACTGTCCCAGCTTTCAGAGCCTGTCCTTTTCAGCAATACCTTGGGATTGTGTTAGTGCTAGTGAGGGATAGTAAAGGTTTATCTCTGTTCTGAAAAGTGATTGTTGAGGATTTGATCCTTCCCATTAGCTTAACACTGCTGTGCCATGTATGCAGTCAGTGAGATGTGCTTTCCTTGGGGATAAAGGCAAGCCTTTATCCCTTTTAGCAATGCCAAGAGAGAGTGGGATCTTCCTACATATACAAATGTACAAGCTCCCCTCTGCAGCACGTTCAGCAGCTGCTCTGTCAAACCGCTCTTCTGAAAAGCCTGTGTGGGTACCAGCATCACACATGCACCTGAAGAGCCACATTAAAGGCAGCCACTTGCACAAGAAACTGTCTTTCCAAAAATCCATCTTCCTGGTTCTAAGTCAACGAGCTGGAATTCATTTAATCTGGGAGTTTGGGGCAAGATTCACATAAACACACTTGCTGGTGGAGACACTTGAAAAAGCAAATCTTGAAAGCTAGATATAGAAAGCAGGTTTGGGATGTTATTCAGCTGCCTAAATATCAGCATGTCACATCTTCTGAGCTGTTCTGTGATATCCTGTTTGTCTGGATCTGCTGCTTCAGAAGGGCTTGGCTTTCAATGAGTCCTGTGTCATTTCTGTCAAGCTCATGTGAACATCTTCAATATCCTCAAGTGCCTCCAGTTGAATCAGATTTTGTGTATACACAAGTGAATTGCAGCTTTTGAAATAAAAGATAGTGAAGTATTGGTAGTGTTCAGACAGTTCTCAGAAATATTTCCATTTATTCATCTTCTATAAGTTCTAAATAAACCTGCAGAGTTTGAGGTTTACATGTCAGGTTTTGGTAGTGAATTGTCTGTAAATCATCTAATGGCTGGAAGATAATTGCAGACCTTGTCTGGACTGTTTGGAGTCAGTCAGACTTAGTGGAGGGGTTTTTTTTCCTCATGAAGAAGCTCTGGTTTTGAACAACTTAGATACTGTATGGGAAAATTACAGTTTTACTGGAATATTGCAATTTTCTCTATGGAAAATCGAAACAGTATCTTCCCTCCTTGAAGACACTGGTCCATTTCTCTCACTTTCATTGGAAAAAAAGCAAAAATTCAAAAATTCCAGTAAAGGAACACACTACAAGCTTGCAGGTAGAAAAAAGGTGATGGTCAAGAAAACAAAGTATCTGGGTTCATAAACAATAGAGCCTAAAAGAATAATTTTTGCTTTTTTTAAAATTTTATTTTGAATTTGAATTATTGCAGGTTTTTTCTCCTGCATTGAGAAAGCAGGAATGATGATGCTTGCAAGCTGGGCAGCAAACAAGCCACCAAAGTCCCAAAATGGAATGTTTCAGAATTCCTGTCTCGTGAGCAACGCCCGGGTTTTTCTGTTTTGTTTTGTTTATTGCGAATCAATATGATCTTGTTTTCCAGCCCCTTAACATTTTCCATGGGATGTTGATTCAGCTTCTCCGGGCCAAATCTGTTATTAAGCTTCTGGGCAATAATTTCCAATGGCAAATAAATATGACAAATAAATTCATATGAGTGCAAAATCAGCGTGGTTTCTGGGAGTTATGCACTCAGCTGGAGCCTGGGATGATGTCTCTAATACAGATCTCAAGAATCTTGTCATGTCTTATGGCATGTCTTTGCCCACCTTTGGAAAGCAGCCTTGGTCACCCAGGCTGTGCATAACCACGAAACAGGATGAAGGACCTGAGGACTTCTGGGCTTTTTCCCAGGAAACAAGTTTTGAAAACATGAAATGAGGTCTGTGACCTTTCTACATTTCTGTTACATTAAGAAGAAGGCTGGGGAGGAATTGTAGGACTTGATGATTGTGACGGTCTTTTCCAACCTAAATGACTCTGTGCGATTCTGTGAATAAAAGGTCTTCAGGAGCTCTGCATCAGGCTGCAGAAAACTTTTCCCATTCCCTACAGGGGGCAGGGATATTCCTGCTGAGCACAAAGGCCAACAATCAGGCTGGAAATTAGAACACAATCCAGCACAGCACCCTTGAAAAGCCATCGACACCCTCGCGCATGTGAGAGTCACACTGCATGGAGAAGAGCCAAACCACTGTGCCTTTGATCCGTCTGGGAGACCGTCGGTGTGTCTGTGCCTCTTGCTCTTCCCTCTTCGGTGTCTGCCAGGTGTGAGCACTCAGGATCACGGAGGGTCCGTGCCTGGAGGTTTATGTGCCCATGTTTCATAATTATCACCTATTCCCAGCTAAAGTGTGGCACTTCCTGGCCTCAAGCGAGGAGTGGAGGGCCCTGTTACTGATGTTTTATTCTCCTACTTACTGTAACCACGTTGGGTTTCAGCCAGCACGTATAAACAATGTGCTTGTGCCTTTACAGTTCTGCACTGCCATTTTAGCACCCTGGATATCAGCCAGTGCCCGTAAAGTGTGTGGCATTAATTGAATTTCAGCTGGTTTCACAGACATTTGCTTTTGACAAATGGATGCAAGATGGACACGTCTGTCTAAAACAGGAATTGAATTTTGTGCTGGGAATGGGCTGTATTTGGTTAAATGCTGTTGGTGACACAGTTCTCAGCATTGCTTTTAACTTTAGTCGAACGTAATGCCAGATGAAAGATGCTTTAAAGAAGAGGATGGCAATGAAAAGATATCTTTCCAGTGGGGCTGGATGTTTTATGTTTTATGCCCATGTGGACACTGAGGCTGTGGTGGGAATGACTTACTGCGATTTACCTCATTCCCATAATGCACTCGAGCATTACAGTATTGGACATGAATTCTTCTCATGTAGTCAGAAGGACTTGCTTTCATAAGTTCAAAGTGCCATTTCTCATTGATTAGAAGCAGAAACAGACACAGAGATATCCCAACCCGGTGGTTAAGTAGTGGTGTGATTCTAAATTATCTCCTGAAACCTCTTTCTTTCATGGACAATGTGGAAGGAATAAATCAGAAACTACCACACCAGCTTTTCAACCTGTATTATTTCAGAGGAAAATTGTCTGCTTTTTCATTTTGTGTTCCAAAGAAGTGCTGAACTGATCATATAATTGAAGAATTGTCATAATATTTAAATTAACAGTAGGATTAACTTCCAGGTCAGGATTAAAATTTGTAAATAAGCATCAAAGCAACTTTATGAGTTGCACCTTTTTTTTGTGTGTGTCTTTTAAAAAGGAATGAGCCTACTACCATTGCTGCTGTATTTCTGGTAGCTTGAGCAGATTCTACACCAGGTAGTATCTCTAGAGTTGCTGGAGATTAAATTACACAGGAGTCAGGAAAGAGAGAGAAGGGAGATTGTAAACAGTATCTAAAATGTGACATCTGACCTTCATGCTGTGTAGGAGGCAATGTATAATTTTATTTACTAATGCTATTCATCATTTTATTTGCTAATGCTATTTAAGAATCTAATTGCTTACAGTATTAAAATGTATAATGCTACAACAAATGGTGAAATTTCAACAGGTTCCTAAAATCCCATCATCTCTTATCTATCTTTTGTAGCTACTTTTAAGGTTATTGTACTTACCATATTAACACCACATCTCAAGAAGTATTATTTTGGGGTCTATTTCTACTTAACATACACAGAGAAGCAAAAATTTAAGTGTTTCACTGTAATTCAAAGCTCTCAAGCAAAAAGAGGATTGAAAGGGTTACAAGAAAATCAGAGATTGTAACTTTGACTGATTTAGGGGGAGCAGAAAGTAGAGCACACTGGAAACCACTCATAGGTGAAAAGGAAGCACGTTTTTATCTAGCAGAACATCTAGATATTAACTCACAGATTCAAATGATAGCTAAATTTTTATTCACAGTTTTCCAGCCTTATCAAAAAAGGTAGGGCAGAAGAAGAATAAATAATTAAAATAAATAGATGTTCTGTTGCACAGCAAAGGGTCCAAAGAATGGAATGCTCATCAGATTCACCCCCAGAGGTTATGTGCATCCTATATGTGCCAGGAGGGGCTGTGATTTTTAACAAACGTTTTCCAGCTATTTTATAGTGAACATAGTAGAGCTGTGCATAGTCTTGTTTAAGTTTTACTCTCTGTGTGTGTCCTAAATTTCTTTTATATCCATTTAGGCACCAGTGCATGCAAAAAAGAGAAAGCAAGAAGCTGGTGTACTTCTCTCTTACCTTCAGTCCTATTGCTGCTGCAGAAGAGTTGTGGAGATAAAACCAGCAATCTATTAATTCCCAGGTAATGCCCCAGTCCCCAAATCCCAATCAGATAGATCTTGCTTGTGTTGAAGGTGTTTTTTTTTTTTCCCCCACACATTTTCACACACTGAACAAGAAACAAAGGAAGACACCAAAGAGGATTTTTCTAGACCCTGGAGGTTGCAAATGTAGGCCCACAATATTCATATGAATAAATGCCTTCAGGTATTGCATCCCTGACTTTGCTGACTGTCAATGTGATTCCTAACCAAACACGATACAAATACAATTCTGGAATACAATATAAAATCTTAATGAAAATGGGAAATAATTTTATGACCTGAGGTTGAAGAAACAGTTTATTTAAATATTATCTCATAACTGTTGCTTACCTGTAAAAAGAAAAATGTCACCGTGATCTATAAGACGTATTGCTTTGATCAGTTGGGGATGACTGATCGTAAATCAATCAGAAAGTTTCTAAGAGAGGGCAGTACACCATACATCCTTCATTTAACCGACAAATATTCTGTATTTACTTGGATATTTACCAGAAATGTGTGGTTTAGAAATGCTGTAGACTTTTAAAAGCATCCACACATATTCACGATTTTTTACATTGTAATTGTTTGGTTTAGTTGCATCTCTAACCCTATAAACCTGAGGTTTTATAGGGTTTATAAGTCTCTTTGACTTTGGAGTCAGTTATTTGGAGCTCAATAAGAACTAAAATGAAAAAAAAAAAAACAATTTGAGATCTGTACATATTTGGTTTTAAGAACTAACTTATTGAGTACGCCCAGGACTGGAAAAGACATTCATCATTCTCCCCTCTAATTTATTAAATCATAGAATAATAGGATCATAGGATGGGTTGGGTTGGAAGGGACCTAAAAGATCATCCAGTTCCATGGAAAGGGACCCCTTGCTCAGAGCCCCATCCAACCTGGCCTTGGATAATTCCAGGGATGGGACATTAAAAAAAAAAAAAAAAAGGCATAATTCTTGTTTTGACCTCCATCAGATTAATTTTTTTGTACCAGGAAATGGCCACTGCTGTATTTTGGTGGAGTTTTACACTGAGAGGCAGAAGGAGAAAACATTTTAGCTGTCCTTTTTTTTTTCCTTTTTTTTTCTTCCTTTTTTTTTTTCCTTGTTTTTTTTCTTTCTTTCCCCATATGGCAGCTGCAGAAAACTCCTAAGAGGTCTGGCATGCTGTGAGCAGCCCGAGGGAGAGGGATTAGTGAGCGTGGGGCAGGAGAGTTCATCAGAGATGCCTGAGAAACTGCAGAACTATGTGATAAACACTTTTTTTTTAATCACAGGACTATCTTAAGAAGCCCATAGTCGGTCCTTCCTTCCTTCCTTCCCTCCCTCCCGTCTTACTCTGTCCTCCATTTGGGAATACCCATCATTCCCACATTCCCACATGGTTTTCATGCTTAAAATATGGCAAGATTTTATATAATGAGCACGAAAAAAACCACCCCCCCAAACCTGAGGTTTCTGTGGTATGGCTGCTGGGCACAGGTTATTTTCTCTGGCTTTTGGATTTCAAGCCTGTGCTGCTACACTGCCTCTTTTGCTGAGGAGAAACTTCTGCTTCATGAAACCTGCAACTTCTGTAAAAGAAGCTCGAAATAATGAAGACAGAGCACAGAGGACAGAGCACAGAGGGTAAATACAGCAGCTATATCTGGGTGCCTTGAGGTCGGGGGACTTCTGTTTAGGAAAAAGTGTGTTGTCTCCAGCCCTAAATTGCCACTTGCAAAACACAATGACCTAACCAACCACACAGAGATGAGCTGAAAACTCAAACAAAGCTGTGTCTGACTGAGTGCCATACAGAAAATGTTCTCTGCTGAGCAGGCTCTAGTTGTGGGCAGTGCCTGTATAGCCAACAGCTAATTGTGTCTCGTTGTGGTTTGTGAAGAGAAAAAAAACCAACCAAAATCCTCAAACCTCACTTCTCTAACGAGTCTCACAGTACTTCAGGCATGATGAAGTCTGAAGCACAGTTCTCCACTTGCTGTTTCTCCTATTGCCTCTCCCATGGGAAGCTTGTGGGCTCCAGGGGAGTCAGGACAGTAATGTGAGTGTCCCAAGGGCAGGACTCACAGGAACTGCTCATCAGCCTCTAAAGCATATTTGGCATATGCTACTTTGAACCGTTTAAAGTCTAAACTTTGATTTGGGTGCAAAGAATTTCTTTGACCCTACACTCTACGCCTCAGATCAGCAACAGTGTGGCTGAGAGCTCAACAGACCTTGCCTGACCCTAATCCCTGAGAGTGCAGGGATTTGCTCTAATAAAGGAAGATCAGGGACAATAGTGACAAAACCGTATGTTCCTGTTCCCTTCACGCTGTCTCACAGCTGGCATGTAGAGCAGACATGACAAATGCAGAGGGCACCCCAATGTTTTGTTGATAAAGGCGGTTGGATTGTCGGGACTAACACACAACTTTCACAGAATCGTGGAATCATAGATTCATAGAGTGATTTGGGTTGGAAGAGACCTTCTAGAACTTCTAGTTCCAACCCTCTGCCATGGGCAAAGACACCTTCCACTAGACCAGGTTGCTCAGAGCCCCATCCAACCTGGCCTGGAACAATTCCCTCCATAAGCATCCACAACTTGTCCAGACAACCTGTGCCAGCTTCTCACCACCCTCACAGGGAAAAATTTCTTCCCAATATCCAATCTAAACCTGCTCTCTGTCAGTTTGAAGCCATTGCCCCTTGTCCTGTCGCTCCAGGCCCTTGGAAATAGTCCATCTCTGGTCTTTGCCTGAGATCTCAGTCCTGCCCCAGAAACCAGACAGGAGCTGGAAGCCACAACTGGGCTGCCACAAAACCTTGGATCCCCCTCACCCTGGAGGAGGACCTGCTGTCCTCAAAGTAGAACACTGCTTGCATGAGCAGGTGTGGAGATGTCATTCTGCAGTATTCTATATCATGAAGAGATTTGATTGCATGTTTATTTGTTTCAGGAACTGAACAAAATCCCTGTGCAGTGGCATAGTTTTGTGCTGACTTGATGGGATGTAGTGAGTGAAAAGTTGGCAGGTGGGAGATGTGATTTAGTCTCCTTGTTGATATCCCTTCAACTCAGGTGGTGATTTTGTTGCCAGAGGAAAGGTTTAACGTGTTTTATATAATCTCTGATGAAATCTTTCCCAGATCCCTGATCGAACAGCTAATTCTTCATTAACTTGCCACTCTGTTACCAATTCCCTCATCCAGGGGTGAATAACTGATTGCTATCAGTCATGTCAATCCTCCTGATCATTCTCAAGGTGCAGAAACATCTGCTTTGTAGGCAGATTAATACCAGTTTCATAATGGAGGGAGTAGTTCTTGGGGATGGGAGTTAAACACACCTTGACTGGGGGGAAAAAAGTGCAAAACCACAGCTATTGGCTTTTTTCTCTGTTAGTGATAAAACTGGAGCTGTTCCAAATTAAGAGACTTAAATTTTAAGCTATTCTTCTAAACAAGACTGAATAATTACTCTGTTTTCAGCTGGAGAAACCTACTAAGATTTCTTTAGACCCAAAGTGGATATTTTCTTCATTTTTTTTCTTCTAGAATTCTGTTGAGAATTTGGGAGCAGGGAGTTGGGCTACTTCTCCAAACCTGCTTCTTTCCAGACAGTTAAAAGGCCAAGCATTTTGAAAACAATTTAAAATTAGGATTGCTGCCTAAAAAAAAAAAGGAATGGAAAGAAAAAGCAGTTCTCATACCTTTTTGGGAGGATAGTTTTTCAACTATTCCAGTTTAAACTGCAGATCCTACAAAACCAGAATCATGGAGGTTTTATTAAAGGCTCTCCAGATCAGACTTGTATTACCTGAGAAGTTTGTAAATATAATCACATCCTTCATGTAAAAAATTGTTTTAGGTATTTATTGATAATCTAACATCCCATATTTTATTATTTTAATCTTTTTCTGTTCACCAGTTTGGTTAGATTTGTCAGTCAAATGTATCAAGCTCTTGATGCTTGACTTGATATTTGAATACTGAATCCTCAGTTTCTAGAATTTATATTCTAGGGTATCTCCCTCATGTTGGGAATCAAGGAAAAGGTTTAAATATGTAAACCTCTTAAGTTTAAGGTTTAAGTTTTATAGTTTAAAAAATAAACTATAAAATTAAAAGTTCCAAAAATAATTTAATATATATTCCCAGATTTGGCTTGATCAGTAAGAACGATAAATAGGTCATAACTGAAGTTATAATTTCAGCTGCCTTTGAAAAATACTAGAGAAATTAAATTTAAAAGCTTAGCAACTTAAGAGAATATTTAATTTTACCATACAACGCTGAACCAAAAGTAATTTACACAAAAGTCCCAAAGAAAAATAAACCACAAATTCCAAATTTTACCAAACTGCTGTGGACAAAGGCTGACAAAGACTGCATTTACTGTAATACATAAAAGATAGGAAAAGAGAGTTCTAAAATGAGGTAATAATAGTGAGTTTGAGAAGCAAATTAAACTCCCATAAAAAATGTTAGTGATTTGGGATTTTTTTTTCAGCACAGCTATTTTATAAACTCTGCAGTTCCATTTTAAATCTATTTTCTAACATAAAGACAAGCTTGGTAACCTCTTGAAGTTGGTAGTCATCCTACCAGAGATTTTAACCTTCAATGGTTTCCTAGCACAGAAATTTTCCCAGCGCTTGCTGTTCTGTAGTAGAGGCTCATATAAGGATCATACAAGGGTCATACAAGTCTTCAGGAGTAGGACTTTTTTTTGGAGGGAAGGAGACCTTACCTACTGCAAGAAAACTTGAATGATGTAACTGAGAATAAAATTTTTAATGCATGAGTACGTTCAAGGACCTCTCCAAACCATTCCCAATCATCCTATACCTCTTGTTACCTGAGCCCCAGCATAAAAATATTTTCCTAAACCTTTTTTTTTCGCTTTATTCTCCTGCAGTTTAGGGGCAGAGGCATCATATTCCTTACTATCCTACCAGGTCACTGATCAACAGACTCTGAGAAAGGAAAAGGACCAAGTTCCTGGACTCCTGTAGGGGGGACAGAAAATGAGATGACTAAGTCTGACCTCTCCTGTAGTGCAGATTCACCTCCTTGTCCTACATGTTCCTAAGGAAAACATTTTTAAATGCTTGGCATTCTGAGAACCTCCTGTTGAGCTGGGACAGCTCTGCAAACCAGCTCAATAAAAAAAAGTTTTAATCATCCCCTCATAAACACATTTCTCTTCTTGTTGCTGCTATTATATTTTATGTAATGACAAAATTCCTCCAGCATGCAAACTGTGAAGCTGGGAAGCAAAACCAGAGAGGTTTCCCTCTGCAGAAATCATTACAATCTGCAAATCTCCTGAGGAGCTCTTTTTCCAGCATTTTCAAATCTTTCTGGTCCTCTCACAGAGCTATCAACGACTCTGTGGTTTGGAAACCAAGGGCAAATATCTCTGTATTTACATGTGTGGAGAGTTAAGAGCTTAGAGGAGGAACAGAAAAGGCAACAAAGTCCAACATCCCTCTGTTAGGGCACATCCCAAGAAGAGGAAAGACTTGGTTTCCTCAATGGAGAAAATACAAATGGAATCTCACAGCAGCTGGTCATAAGTTGCTGATGGAGGATTCTTCTTCTCACTGGCTTTTTGGTAAAGCCTGGTTTGCTACACATGTATTTAGGAGCAGCCTATGCAGCCAGATGAAGGGAGGAATCACCAAATTTGAGGATTCCTCCATGATTTAAGTTGTTCTGAGCACTATTAATGGTGTAGAGACTTTTCCCTTGACCAGAACGGCTTATTAAACCAAGATCCATCTATTTCCAAGTAGTTAGGCAAAAATTAGAAGCCTCGTGCATTAAAATCCTTTTCCCTATTGCATTAATTATTTTTTGCAACTGTTAAAGAAGCAGTCTCAGCAGATTTTTACTATTTGACATTTTTCAAAGCTGAAATTTTGAGTTTTCTGTATATTAGAAGAATTTCAATTTTTTTTTTTTTTTAATGATGAGTGCCAAGGCTAGAACATTATGTCTTGTTTTGAGCTGTAGTAAATGCAGGCTATAAAGAAAACATTTTGCAGTGGTTTCACATTCAACAGATCATAGTATGTAAATCCTGATGCCAGCCAGACCGCTGCTAGATTCCTGCTAAATTCCCAACACCAGCAGCAGGGTAATCAGCTAATCCTGTAAGAGGTTTCTGCTCCCTTGGGGGAGGGATTGAGGACAGCCAGCAGCTATTAATCCAGGATACGCCCTTGGAGCCAAGGCTGGAGTGCTCTGATGTCTCTCACAGGGAAACAGCACTGGCACCAGGATGTATTGCCAACCTCTGTCCCCCCAAAGCTGGGGCATTGTAGCTGCTGGAAGGGGGGTCAAGATTGGCAATGTGGAGAAGGCAAAGAGGACCAAGTAAAACCAAGCCAAACAAGAGTCTCATACAATGTGCAAAATCAGCAGGATCCTCATGGGTCCCTTCCAGCGGGGCATATGGAAACAATGGAGGGATTTGGGGTTTTTTCCAGGCTTTTTAAGTCAGAAGGCTTGTTAAAGCAAAAGAAATCCTGACTAGATAAGAGGACCACGTTGCAACAGTTTCTCAGAGTGGTTGTGAAGTCCCTATTTTGGAGCCATCCAAAATTTGACTGGATACAGCCCTGAGCTCAAATTCAATATTTACTCGTGCTCTGGTCAAGGGGCTTGGCCACCGGACTTCCAGAGATATTTCCAGCCTAAAACATCTTGTGATTCTATACTAGCTTTTGAAGGACCTCATGTTATGAGCTAAATGCAGGTACAAAAAATACGGAAAGATTTTAAAAGGATCCCTCCTTCGCTCTTGTTGCACCAGTTCATTTCCAAGTTCAGGGCAAGAGTGGAAAGGCAGAAGCCATATATGCCTGGCATTGCCAGAAACCTCAAAGTATTTTTTGGGTGGTAGGAAGAGAAAAACAAATCAAGGTCACAGCAGGAGCAGTGTGTGAGTGTTACATCCAGGGACAATGGGAAACATCTTTTCCCACAACCCATCTGAGCTCTCCTTCATTGTGGTATGTTTTGAAGCCATCACAATTGCAACCACATATGATCCCTGCCCTACCCTACACCATGGCAGGCATTATGTGTACAAATGCTTTAACTAATCCTTAATTTGCTGTTTCCTACTGGATCTGAAAAGCCCATGAAATACAGCGGTAATTGGCAACCTCCTAGCTCTGGACTCAGTGAATCATTCTATTTATGTTACTACAAGGGAGTGGAGTCTGGCAGAGGCCTTGCTTGAAATGATTTAATGGGGTAACTCCTTTTAAAGGGATTATTTTCTTTGGTTTTTTGGCTTTTTCTTTGGAGGATTTTTTTTTTTTTGAGGACTGAAGATCTTTTATTTTCCCTTGGTTTTAGTCCTTCCAGCCTTGTCTTGACAACAACATAAAAACTTACCAGAGGATTCTCTCCTCCTCAGATTTTAACACAAGATAGCTCAGCATGCTTTTTCAAATGAGTTGAACATCTGGAGATTAGGAAGTGTTCTCTACTGAAGCACTTTTCTTCTTGGTGCCTGATATCTTCTGTGGAAAGTTGAAAACGCAGAAATTTCAAGGTGCCATTATAGCTTTTGCTTGCAGGGACTTTGTTTTAATATGAGCCCTTTCCTCTCCTCTCCTCAAATCCTGATCTCTATTATGTGGCGTATTTGTGTTGTTTTCAAAGGGTTACAGATGTGCATATGAAAATTCAATCTTTTCCTGAATTTGATCACATTTTTGGCTGCCCTGCCTCTTAGTTTCTCACTGTAGTAAGCCTTACATATTTGTTTTGTTTTGTTTTTTTTTTTTTCTTCTTTTTTAAAGCTTTTGACACTTTGAAACTTCCTGCATTTAGATGTCATTAGATACCCATCACTACTGTGTTATGGACTATCATGAACAGAAGCTCACAATATAATTACTTCCCACAACTCGTTATTTTTCAAATGCTGATGGCATCTTCTTGTATTTGCCCTTCCTCTCAGTTAAACACTTCCAGGCATTTCAATTTCTCTTTGGTCTTCTCTAACGTGGGGCTGTTCTCCCACACCTCACACGAGATAAGGATACTGTGGGAAAGACTGTTTCCCCAAGATCTCTTTAGCAAATATTTTACAGCCTGGAGGCAAGGAAGACCTCTCAACAGAACTAATGTTAGGCAAAACAAACCCATAATAAGTCCACAGGAACATCCCAGTGAGTGAAAAAAGTTGTGTAAGTTAATAAAAAATAGATGGATTGCTATTTTGCGAACAAATTTGGAGAACTATTTTTTCTTTGTAATACTTAATTCTTCTGATCCAGAATCATATTGATAGCTTTGCTGCATTTATTTCTGTTTTGTTTTGTTTTGAACACAGTCCACTTGTCTTGAAGATCATAGCTCGGAACTGATTTCAAATAAAACCAGGAAATTAAGTTAATGATCCTGATCTGTTTCTCTAAAGTGACGGAATCCTCCTTGGAAGACCAGGGCTGCTCCAGCTCCAGCCAGACCTTGGGAATGCCCTGGCAGGGACCAGTAAATTCAGTCTGATGTTCTTCCTTCCCTGGATCCCAGTGTCTAGGTTACACCCAACAAAAATCAGCTGACTGTTAAGCAGGCAACTCTTTATTACAGCCTGGAATCTGCTGTCCCTTTTATCTCTTCCTGGAAACTTTTATATCTCCCTGATGAGGTGGCATTGGTGAAAATGAAAGTGTTGTGGCTAATGAAGAGACACGAGAGACGCACTGAGAGCACCCTGTGGCTCATATGTTTGCTCTCTTTCTGACAACCTTCTTTTGAAGAGGCAGAAGGCAAATTTCTAGGGCTTTTCTTGACTCAGTGTGTTACAGGAAGTTTCTGTGGAAGGAGTCTTAAAGTCATTTGTGACTTCCTACACTGTCGGGTGTTAACATTGCCCAGCGAGGTGTAACATTGCTCAGTTTGTTTTCTCCGCAGCTTTCCTGAAAGCAGCGGGAGAGCTCCTCTAAGTACAACGAGCCTTGCCCGTGGCAGGGGGGTGTCTTATGATTCTTGTTACAGTGCAAACTCTGTTGATTAGAAACAACTGCAAACCTTTGGGCCTTGCCCCGTTCAGCAGCCAAGAGAATGATTTCCTATGTGCGTTCTCATGGTTCCCACTCGCTCACACTGACAGAGCCACCACCTCACACTTGAAACATGAAAATACTCAGGGAACAGCTCTGTGGTATTGGCAGAGAGTAGGAACATTATCCCAGGGAAAAGCCCATGTGGCATCGTGCCTGTGGCTGGCACAGGGTCTCTCAGAGCTCAGTATGGCACGCTGGATGTAGGGAGGTATCTGTGCACACTTGTTCCTCTCTGTGCCCTCTTGAGCAATGCAGAGAGAGGGACTAGAACAAGGACCTCTTCCTTAGAAATGTGAGACCTCATACATGATACCTACTGCTTGTGCAAGGGGTGGTGGAGCTCCCTCGGCCCTCCTGACTTTTAGATCCGTGCGAAAGAATCACAGCCTGAAGGGCGTTCAGTCTGGCAGAGGTTATTGCATCTGATGACAATTGTCTTTGCAAGTGTTCCTGAATTAACAACCAAACAAAACAACCAAAACCAAGCAAAAACAAACAAACAAAACCCAAACCAACCAAAGAAACAGAAAAAAAAAAAAACAAAACCAAAACCAAAAACAAAACAGAAACACAGAAAGGGAGTGAAAAAAGAAGATCTGAATACAGTGTAAGAGCACTACATAGTATTCAACAAAAAACTACATAAAACTTGTACTTATCACAGAATGATAGAATCATTTAGGTTGGAAAAGACCTCCAGGATCATCGGATCCAACCTGTGACTGGTCACCACCTTCTCAACCAGACCAGAGCACTGAATGCCACGTCCACTCATTCCTTGTACACCTCCAGGGATGGGGACTCCATCCTCTGCCTGGGCAGCCCCTTCCAGTGCCTGACCACCCTTTCAGTGAAAAAATTCCTCCTGATGTCCAACCTGAACCTCTCCTGGCACAGTTTGAGGCCATTTGCTCTTGTCCTGTCCCTTGTTCCCTGGGAGCAGAGCCTGACCCCCACCTGGCTGCAACCTCCTGTCAGGGAGTTGTAGAGAGTGAGAAGATCTCCCTTGAGTGTCCTTTTCTTCAGGCTGAGCTCCCCCAACTCCCTCAGCTGCTCCTCTTAGGACTTGTGCTCCAGACCCTTCCCCAGCTCCGTTCCCTTCTCTGGACACGCTCCAGCCCCTCAATGTGCTTCCAGCAGTGAGGGGCCCAGAACTGGACGCAGGATTTGAGGTGTGGCCTCAGCAGTGCCCAGCCCAGGGGGACAATCCCTGCCCTGGTCCTGCTGCCACACTATTGCTCATCTAGATTCTTATGTCAAGAATAACAATATTTCTTTGTCAAAATATCTAAACAAAGAAACTACAGATTTTAGCAAATATTTGTGACAGAAGAAAGATCTTGGAAGAGAAAATGGAGGTGGGGTATAATTTTTGCTGACAGAAAGATGTCTTACAGATCTACTGTTGCTATTATCAATTACTTCTGAAATGCTGTAGAGAATGTAGTGAAATACTTGGAGAAAAATAAAGAGAGAACACATTTTTCCCTAAGAGAAGAAAAGGTTGGAAAGGAAGCATAATTCCTCACCTACATCAGTCTGTAAGCTGTGGCACCAAGTAGTTTGAATGACATCACTCTCATTTCCTTGTAAAACTTTTCATTAAGAAGTTGGTTCATAGGATTCAGGCAATCATCATTATCTCAGGAAGACAAAAGCTCCTTAGACCAAAACTACTGAACTGTGAGGCAGACACTGGGCTCAAAAGGAGACTTAAATAGTCAGAATCCTTTGTATGAAGTATTTTTCTGTCTGTGTTACTGACTTAGCTTGGCAGTGACTTACTCCCAAAGTACACTTTGCGTAGGGTGAGTGAAGGCTGTGATTGATCCCACTGATCTGGACTGTAGTATGCTCAGCTTCTGCTCTTCTCAGCCTTCTGTGATGGGTTGTGCTTGGCCTGCAGCCAGACCCCCACCCAGCTGCTCTCTCACTCCCCCTCCTCAACAGGACAAGGGGAGAAAATAAGACGAAAAAACTCAGGGGTTGAGATACAGACAGGGAGATCACTTACTGTCACGGACAAAACAGACTTGACGAGATGAAAATTTAATTTATTGCCAATTAAAACAAGTCTGGATGGTGAGAAAGGAAGACAGATTAAAACTACACCTTTACTCTACTCCCCTCCCTTTTTCCCAGACTTTTCTTCGCTCACTCACTCATGGCTCCTCCACCTCCCACCCTCCAGCCCAAGCAGTGGAGGCAGAAAGGGGGACAGTGAGTTATAGGATCAGTCTGTAACAGCTCCTCAGCCTCTCCTTCCACCCCACACTGTTCCCTTGCTCCATTGTGGGCCCTTCCAGAGGCTGCAGTCCATCCGGGTAAACTTGCTCCAGCTCCCCCTCCAGGGGCTGCAGGGGAATCTCTGCCTGGGCAGCTGCTCTCTCCTTGGTGCCTGCAGGGATGCTTCTCACACAAGGTTGCATCAAGTCAGACCACGTTGCTGTGAACTCTGGGACCATTTTATCTCCCAGCTGAGTTTTTCTTGTAGTGGCATTGAGTCAGCACTGGTTGAGGCACCTGTCTAGCAGCAAAAATACAGGAGCAAGGAGAAATTGCCTCTGGTTTATGAAACCAGAAAAAGGGGAAACTGTATTCAAAGAGAAGTGTGGTGGGTCAAGACAATTTTCTTATTCCCACCACCAAGAGATTGATGTCACTTCAACTCTCCTCAGACACAGAGGAAGATGGTTACTAGAGAGGATTCCATATTTAGATCATCCATAGTCAGAAATACATTTCAGTTCCACTGCCTGCACATCAGCTCTGTCCATCCATTCTTTCCTTAGAGACTCAAGGCTGCACATTGAACCAGTCGATGGCAAGCCTCATAAACTCAGGAGCAGCTTGTTCCCAACTGTCCTTGCACATATTTGCATAAGAGAAACAAGTGTAGTTTGCTTGGCATACAGTTTATTCTAACAGTGTCCCAAGTAATAGCATAAGATAATAACTGGGACACTGATTTTTTGAACTTTTATTTGTCTTTTAAGTCTTTTTTATGATCAGTTACCTACAGGACCATCACAGTTTTGTCTCGATCATAAATGCCTTAGTATTAATTGAATAATTTCTATTAACTTAAAAGGAAGCAGGGCTTGTTTTTGTTAGCTATCTGAAAAAAAACCAACATGCAGGTCATGAGAAATTCCCACATCTCCTTGGAAAAACAAGAGCATTTCCAAAAGCCATTTTGAACTTGTGGTCTATTCAGTTTCCTTTTCCTACCAGCTGCAAAAAAACAGGGAAGTTTGGATTGTAGAAGGTTTTTGGTTGCTGACTGGCTTTTCTCTCAGGAAGAGTTCCAGTGCCATGTCATCAGCTAAGCTCAAAAGATAAAAACCCCAAGCCCCTTCTCTTGGTCTTGGTAACTTTTCTTTCCATCCATGTTCAGTCCTTGCACCTCACCTGTCCCTTGTGTGTCCAGTTCCTGCAGCTGGATGTTCTCCATGCTGTTTTTCTTTTCTCCAGGAATCTTCTTTCCCCGGTGAAGTTTTGTTTCCTAAGTGTCTCTTCTCTGTCTCTGTATTTGTTTTCTCCCCCTTACACCACAAACACATGGCCAGACCTGCTTCTTGCTCTCACTTCTGTTCTTCCTCAGTCATTGTACAGTAACCTTTTAATAAGGATTTTGAACAATAACAAGGGGTTTAAACTCTCCTTAGTAGAGGAGAGAAAATTATGTTGTCCTTACTAAGGATTTCCAAACATATTGTGAAATTAGGCATTTCACAAGCAGCAGGACCACTGAAGCATGATTCCTACTGGGTCTGTGCCATGAGGCTCAACTGGGCAGAAACTCTGGTGCCTAATAAAACAAAAAGCCATCTTAGTTTTTCCCCCAAAGGGAACGTTAAAGGATCTCTTGTGTTTCCTCAGATGCCATTTATTAGTATATTATTGTGTCCCAATGACTGTTACCCCCTAGGATAGATGTCCTGCTTGTGCAGAGCAGCTGAGCAAAGAGTCTCTTTTCTGTGGTTTAACCCTTGGGTCCCTGGTGGGATGGCACAGGGAGATGGATGCACACAGATCTGTGCCTCCAGCCTGCCACATGAGGCCAAAGCTTGCAGCTGGACCATTAGCACAGCTCGGGAAAAGAAATCTTTGAAAACTCTGCGTTTCATTTCAAATAACTAATTTGATTTAATTTTACCTATTAATTTAATTAATTTGGCTCTTGACAAGGAAACAAGACTAAGACTGAAGAGACCTAGGCTACCATCAAATGTGAAAAGCAAGATTATGGAGGCCAACCTATAAATTACTGGTTTCTGTATTAGTCAGTGCTGATACTGTGCAATAATTAGTGCAGAGCTGTATGCCTGTGGTGATAGAGCTTGGTGAAGAATTCTGGCTCCTGGCAAGAGCAGAAGAAGCAGCACAACTGACCATCACCTTTTAGTGAATATTCTTCTTCATGAACTCTGAAGTGGACAGAGCAGAAATCAGCCAGAGATGTCTAATTAATTACAAAGTGTTGTTCTTGCAGGACAGCAAAGTGAAGTGAGTGGGCTAACATAACAGGAACAAAACTGGGATTCTGAGCATGGCTGAAATGCAGCAACCTTGCTTCGGAATATGTGGTGGGGAATATGAAAATGGGATTGTGCTTTGGATCAGCACTGCAGTAAATCACACGTGTTTCGAAAGTAATGGTTGTAACACCGGGGTGCCACTACCAAGCCTTAGAAGCAATACATGCTTCACACAGCAGAATCCAGTTAAAGACCTATGACCTTTTGCTATCAATTTCTATTTCTTGAAGTTGGAGGGGTTTTCCCCTTTTTTTTTTTTTTTTTTTTTTGGTTTTAGGCAAAAAATGTATTATGTGGAACTCAAGAAAGCACATGCCACAGGAATGTCATCCTGCCCTTAGGCAAATAGCTGAGCAAACCCCAAGCACCAGATTTTCAAAAGCAAACTCACAAGCTGCTTTCTGCAGCCTACTATATATTAGAAGGCGTGAATTAAATGTGCTTTATCCCTCCCAGCGCTTTGCTGAGGCAACTCTTGTATAAGAACAAAACTACCTAGGGGGATAAGATCTCAAATGTCAGGTAATAAACCTTTCCTGTCCTCAGTAAATTTTAAAGTTCATGTTTTTATAATACCAAAACCCAGGATACTTTTCTCCCTCCAGAGTTTTTTTTTTTTTTAACCCTGAAAGATATATTGCTCATGAACACTACGAATGTACAGTGTGTAATATTTGGCTGCATTGTTTCATACAATCAGAGGTAATTCTGGGTTAGTAGCTGATATTATCTAAGAAGAAAAGGAAAAAAAAAAAAAGAGGGAAATGAGGAAAAAAGTGTCTTCGCTGCAGTTACTCCTGTTTGCAGTTGTGTTGAACAAGCCAGAAATAAAGGGGGGTCTTGATGATATGAAGCACATGAATTTGGCACTCATTTCTCTGGGCAAATCTTTCTATTCGATGCTTGAGATGTCAATCTGTTATAAAGGACTGCTCCACGAGAGTTTTAAGTCATGTCCAATATCTACTTCTTTGCCCTCTATGAGCCTCCAGGATCCCGGAATTCCTCTCCCAAAGCCCAGAGTGGTGGCTTGCACAGCAGGCCTTTGAGTGGTGGATATTCCTGCCACTAGAGGGTATAATGTCTCCATCACTGATACCTGGTCACCCCTCACCGTGGGTGTGTGTACACTTGACTTTTCCAGGAGTTTCAAAGCTGAGGCAAAGCTCCTCAGGGAAGCCCAAAGGGATTAAAGTTCTTTTGGATGCAAACACCTGACTTCTGCGGACTGTTTTGAAGATCTCAGCCTGAGATTACTTCTCAGAAAGCTGCAAGTGTGAGTGAGAACTGACCAATGGAACTAAAGGGGAAAAAATAATTATTGGGGTTGGTGGGAAAACTTAATTAAAAAGTCAATAGCCAGAGTTGTTTAGCAGACAGGGAACAGCAGAGGGAAATCCCAGCCTGTCATCCCAGGCTGAACACGGAGGGCTGATGTAACACGACGTATAAGCCAGACATCCATTAATCATGTTTCCTCGTATTTGGGTTGTAGGATCTCTCAGTAGCCAAAATAAAGGTCCCCCTGAATAGAAGCCCTGGATAAAAATACAGCTGAGGAGACATCTGACTGTTAATTCTGAGGAGGAAGGAGCTCGTTCTCACTCCGCTGAGGCGACAAGTTCTGTGCCTGTGCATCAGCTGCCCTCAACCACAGCAGAGGGTACTCCAGCCCCAGCCAAGGATAAGGATTGTGCCATGGCAGCTCTTCTTCTAGAAGACATGGGATTCTTCAGGAAGAAAATCCATGTGCTCAGCTCTAGGATTTCTTCTTCTGCATTTTTTTTCTGCTTCCAGCTAATGAGAAAACCAAACTTTAAGAGAAAAATTACTTGTTAACCATTATCATCTTAGTCTCTAGCTTTTGGGAACAAGTTACATCTTTGATTGTCTGCCTTTCAGCAGTACCTTGCTGTACTGCAGGTGATGTACCTGTATCTGAATATCTGCTGTTCTACATAACGTACAAACCCCATGAAGAATATTTGCAGTCTAAATTACACTACGTGGAGACTCCTTCTCATACTTTTAGAGAAAGGGGAAAGACATTATCTTCTCAGTTCCAACCCTTCTCTGCTTTATGATCTCTTACAGAGAAGTGAAACAATAAAAAATATTTAAATCCATGGGTGTTGCGCATGAAGAAAGAAGGAGTTCCTCTAAACAGCAGGAGATACAAACCCTGTGTGTGTAAGGGCCTGCTACCTTGCCTTTTAAAGATATGTACTGATATGCAATCAAACACTGTTTTTAGGTCATCAGAACATCTTTCTTCAGCTAACAGAGTCAGAGCTCCTCACTGACCCTGCCTGCTCCTCACTGACCTCACTTCCCTCAGAGCAAAGGTGCCTCTGTGCTGGGACCAGGGCCCTTGGATGGCACCTGCCTGTTAACACAGAAACACCAGCACCGAGTTCCAGATTCGCCACAGTCCAGTCTTTGAGTGTGAAGACATCAAGTGGTCTCAGAAGTATTTGCTCTGCTAATCTGGAGCACATTTACTGGCTATCAGATAACCCCGCTGTGGTGGTGATTGCCAAGTGGCTTTTGTCCCCAGCCCCTGGAAGTGCAGATGGCCAGGCAGCAAGACTGGCTTTGTTGAGAGGGCAGTGCCTGAGGAAAGCAGGAACACAGAGTTTCTGTCTCAAAAAGCACTGTGAATGGGTCAGGGCTGCAAGGCATCCGTGACCGAACCCTCTCCCCTCCGTCCTGCGTGTGGAGGGCCTGGACGTGTTAAACAAATCCATGGTGAGAAGCCAAGCAGACATATGAGCAGAAGTGTCATAAGAGAGAAATTCTGACCGCTGGAAAAAGGGGTTAGACTCAACTCCAGGCAAAATGCAATCTATGTTTATAGAATGAAACAGGATCCAGGCCCAGTTTCTCTTCCCTGGTATAACCAAGAGCCTTGTTTGTCTTTCCAGTTTTTATCCAGTCAGAATGGTACTCCCTAATTTTTTTTTCCCAAATCATTCCATAAAAAAAAAAATTCTAAAAAAAGAAAAGCAGTCTCTCCTACTTCCTGAAGATGAGGTTATTTATTTACAACACGTCGGGGGATTCTTGGGGCCGTCCTGTGCAGGGCCAGGAGTTGGACTCGATGACCCTTGTGGGTCCCATCCAACTCTGGATATTCTATAAGATTTATTTACTATTAATTATTGAAAGCATCGTGCCACTTCGTTCTCCCAAAACACCTGTACAGAGATAAAATGGGGGAATTCTCTGCACAAACCTCCCCGCACTTTTCAATGGAAGGAATGAGATGGTCACAACCAAGAGTACTATTTCAACAATAAAATATGTACAATCCATTAAAAACAAACAAAAAAGAACACTTGCAAAGATGTAAAAAAGGTTTTAAAAAGATTATCTTGACAATAAAGAACATAAAGAAACAGGTTTATATATTCCACTAAAAATACAGGGACTTGTCATGAAGCTGCACTGCAACTGAAGTGAGAATGATGTGGATTCTGTGTGAGTCTGAAAAAGACCTGGGAATTGGATCAACTACTTGTATTCTGTTATCAGTCCTTATTATATGGTATTATTATACTCAAATCCTAGTGTGTCCATATCAGTTCCTGCACTGTAAGCTGACTTTCAACGCAAGTAACATGTTCATGTCAGAGGATAGTTTTATAGCTCCTAACAGCAGACATGTGGAAACTTCCTTATCTCAACCCGTGAGTTTTCTAGCTTTTACCCTTCCAGCTCTAGCTTTTCCCCTTCCCAGTGGGATGGAGGAGAGTGAACAAGTGGCTCATTTGTCAGCTGGGCTTACACCACGACAAAGTCATTTGGACTTCTGAGTCTCGAGGTTGTCTTATGCTGGAGAAGCTACACTTGCTCTGCCCTACCCAGGATTTTACCTCCTGAGGGTTACCACGTCTTAGCTGTGCAGACAGGATAGATTTCTGTGGAAGACAGAATGACCTGTTGCTTGACTCATGGATTTAGATGCAGCAGCCACACAGCAAATTTATCCCCTTTGCCCATTTGTAAAATCCCACTGAACCCGAAGAGCTCGACTGGGTGTAAATATGAGCATGTTTCCTCTGGCTTAAAACTAAACTCACTTAAGTGGATTTCCCCACAAACACTAAACATAGTCTTCTCTAGAAATCAACAGATACATAATTTTAGTGTGCCCTTGAAAAGAAGAACAAAATACCAAAATTACCCTAGGTAGCCACTTGTAAACTTCTTAATGTTTTCCAAATGCATTGCTACTTTCCAGAGTTATGATACAATACTCATTATTATAGGATTGCATTACTGCCCAATTCTTCCCTGTCCTTGTAGTCCACAAACATGACTCATGTGTGCATTCTGAAACCTGGAAATACCTAAGAGAAGACTCAGAATAATTTTCGTAGTCCAAAGACACAGAGCACCTGACACCCCTGAGCAGGTCAAGCAGACTTTGGGGGCGATGGCCCCTTTCCTCCTTGCTGGACTACGGTGCTCTCAGTCCTCCAATCTGTGGAGCTGAACAGCCCCAGCACTTGGCTGAACGCAGAAACTTGACACATTTATATTCTTAATGCTGAAAATCAGAGTCCCATCACAGGGGTCTCTTTATGGATGTGTGGAACATTAACTATGAAGCAAAGAGAGTCACGGAGTTATTCCGTCTTTCACCTCAGAGGGAATTTCATAGAACCACAGAATGGTTTGGGTTGAAAAGAACCTTAAAGATCATCTTGTTCCAACGCCCCTGCCATGGGCAGGGACACCTTCCACTGTCCTAGGTTACTCAGAGCCCCATCCAACTTGGCCTTGGACACTTCCAGGGATGGGGCAGCCACAGCTTCTCTGGGCAATTGTCTGTCAGTTTGAAGCCATTCCCCATTGTCCTGTCACTCCAGGCCCTTGGAAATAGTCTCTCTCCATCTTCCCTGTGGGCCCCTTCAGGCCCTGGAAGGCCACAATTAGGTCACCCCAAAGCTTCTTTTCTCCAGGCTGAACAATCCCAACTCTCTCAGCCTTTCCTCCCAGCAGAGCTGCTCCATCCCTCTGATCATCTTGGTGTCCCTCCTCTGGACTCTCTCCCACAGCTCCATGTCCTTGCTGTGCTGGGCCCCCAGAGCTGGAGGCAGCTCTGCAGGGGGGTCTCCCCAGAGCAGGCCAGAGGAGCAGAATCCCCCCTGCCCCTGCTGCCCACACTGCTTTGGGTGCAGCCCAGGAATTTCCCTCTTTCCTCCTTGGGAAGCATCTTGGAGGATTGTTTTCTGTCCCTTCCCTCCCTGCAGAGGAAGGAGTGGGCTGTACCTTCCTTTACCCCTCCCCACTAATTGTTGTGAGTATCTCAGGCATTGACTGCCCTGTACTGATCTGAACATAGTTATTGGTGTGAATTTGTGTTGGACTTGGGCCTTGCAGGACACTAGTGCTATATAAGGCACACTTGAGTTTGATTTAGATGAACTGATAGCTAAAAATCCTGCTGTTATGTGTACTGTGCTTACCTAGAGCTTCAGGAGGTCTTTTTTAGCTCATGGAGAACCAGGTAATTCTGCATCTGCATCATTCTCCATATTGGAGCTTATTAATTTTAGAGGAGCTCTGATATATCTAAAGAGCTACATCTGCACCTCTGATTTGCATTGGGGACAGAGGTTTATTTGCTGTACTTTAGTCTTCCAATTTATTTCCTTGACATTTAGGCCGTGCTGTATGCTTCCATTCGCACAAGAAAATATGTGTATGCACTCTAACTCTTGCCCTGGATATTGCAAATGCAAATATGAGTGTTTTCTCTCAAGAATTTGCGCAAACACAGGTGTTGGCATCTCAACACTGAATTTATATTCGATGCGTAGGTGCTTTTTCATTTGGAGAAATAAGAAAGATACCAACACCTTAAGATTAATAATTCCCTGAATTATTAATTATTAACTACAAAGAAGCCCAAGGTGGACAAACCTAAACATACTCTTCTATAGGAACAGGGAAAACTTACCTGATGCGTCTGCACATTAAAAAATAAAAATTTTATAAACTATACTTGGCTGCTTATAGAAAATAATCCTCCCATACACACTCTCATTTTTGCTCATTTTACAGAACTGAAACTTGTTAGCATTGTTACATTAACTGGTCCTTCCAGACATAAGTCTTCCTTTTCACTTAAAGCTTGAGAAAATGGCCACTAACACCTCATGTGATGAGTGAGTAGAGGGTTATAGTGAGGGGGTTAAGTAAACTGTTGACTCCCTGGAAGGCAGGGAGGCCCTGCAGAGAGACCTCGACAAATCAGAGGGCTGGGCAATCACCAACCATGTGAAGTTCAACAAGGGGAAGTGCTGGATTCTGCACCTGGGATGGGGCAACCCCCAGTGTAGGGACAGACTGGGGAATGAGAAAACAGTGCCGGGAAAGGGCCCTGGGGGTCCTGGTGGGTGGCCAGTTGGACACGAGTCAGCAGCGCCCTGGCAGCCGGGAGGGCCAACCCTGTCCTGGGGGCATCAGGGACAGCATCGCCTGGGCCAGGGAGGGGATTGTCCCGCTCTGCTCTGACCTGGGGCGGCCTCACCTGCAACATTGGGGCAGTTTGGAGAGACACTGTATAAGATATGAAGCTGTTAGAGAGCATCCAAAGGAGGGACATGAAGATGGTGAAGGTCTGTGAGGGGAAGCCCTGTGAGGAGCGGCTGAGGGCACTTGGTGTGTTCAGCTGGAGAAGAGGAGACTGAGGGGAGACCTCACAGCATCTGCAGCTTCCTCAGGAAGGGAAACTGAGGTGACCAGGGACAGGACTCAAGGGAATGGCCTGAAGCTGCACCAGGGGAGAGTCAGGTTGGCTATCAGGAAAGCTTTCTTCCCCCAGAGGGTGGCTGGGCACTGAACAGGCTCCCCAGGGCAGTGGGCACAGCCCCAAACCTGACAGAGTACAAGTGTTTGGATAATGCTCTCAGGCACATGGTGGGATTCTTGCAGTGCCCTATGCAGGGCCAGGAGATGGACTTTGATGATCCTTCTGTGTCCCTTCCAGCTGAGGATATTCTGTGATTCAATGATTCTGTGATTTCTTTCCGTGAAGGCTGTGAGCGCCAGTCACCTGTAGGTCCAGATGTACAATGAATGTTAATGGAAAAAAAGGAAGTGACATATTTTAGACAGTGTTGAAACCCCCATCTTTACATTCCAAGTCAACATTAGAAGGATAAAGAAGTTGTGAAGTAAAAGGAAAACTTAATACAAAAGGCTTTTTTTCAGTGACGCATTCCTACAGGGAAAGCCTTCCATAAATGTTCCACTTATTAGTTATAGTTTTAGTGAGGCTTCTTTGAAACTTTTTAGAATTCTTTGCCAAAATAAAAAGAGTAGTTCTTACTGTGTTTTCTTTGTTTACCCTTATAAAGTATACTTTCCCAAGATGGGTTCTCTAACAGTAAAAGGAAACTAAGCTGAAAGGCATTGTTTTTCTTCCACCCTTCATCTTGTTGAGTTTGTGGTTAATTGTATATTTGCCTTGTGATTTTTAAATTCCTTCAACTTTTCTTTTAACTTCTCTGTTACTTCTTGAGACTATAATCTAATATACCCAAAAATGCCTTGAAAAACCATTTTGTAAAGGAGAACGATTATAATACCTATTCTGTTCATTGCTTTGGCAAATCAATTTGGCAATAAGGGAAATTTAATAAAATTAAATCCATAAATACATAAAAATAAAACCTAGTATCACTGTGGGGGGTTACACAAGACTTCAGACATACAAAGGCAATGTGTGTGGTGGCTGTTTGTGTTATATAGATTTATAACCCTGGGTCAATTGGTAACTGCTCAGTCTAAAAAGGGAATTTTTGGCTTTTTAACATCCCAGGTGGCACAACCTAGGTCTACAAGCAACCCCTTTTATGTGTGATAGAGGTAGTTGAATACAGCAAGGGTGTGAAGATCACCAGTCCTGGTTCCAGGGTTGATCCAGCTGACAGGGTGTCCAGGGTCCTGGGGCTCATGTGCACTTGGGATTTGTGGGGGTCCCTTTATATAGGTAAGTTTTCCCCATTCTGGGGATAAGTTTCTCGTTTTCTGTGCAAATTAGTTATCACAGAATCATTTAGGTTAGAAAAGACCTCTGAGCTTATTGAGTCAAACCACTGACTGATCACCACTTTGGCACTTCGGGAATTAGACCATGGCACTAAATGCCAGGTCCAGTCAGTTCTTGAACACCTTCAGGTTTGGTAACTCCACCCCCTTCCTGGGAAGCCACTTCCAGTGTTTAACAATCCTTTCCATGAAGAAATTCCTCTGGATGTCCAGCCTAAACCTCCCCTGGCACATCTTCAGGCTATTTCCTCCTATCCTG
Organism: Oxyruncus cristatus; assembly: GCA_013399855.1. NCBI lineage: Eukaryota > Metazoa > Chordata > Aves > Passeriformes > Cotingidae > Oxyruncus > Oxyruncus cristatus. The sequence continues at coordinate 29,255 of VXAY01004635.1, read as the reverse complement.
TCACTAGTTGCCTAGGGGAGATTGACCCCCACCTTTGCTACAACCTCCTTTCAGGTCTTTGTGGAGAACAGTCCATTCTTCTAGACCTTTCTGGGAATGGACTGGAGGACTTTAGGGATCTTTGGTGGTCTTAGTCCCTCCCCACAGTCCATTCCAGCTTCTCAGTCTCATTCCTGCATTTGTCCTGGACTGTGTTGCACTTATCTCCAGGAACCAGAACAAGGATGTTTGTCCTGGAAAAGTGCTGCCCTACCTCTGTATGACCCCTTCTCCAGCCACAACAATCCTTGGTTGCTACTGCCAACAATCCTTGGTTATTATGACCAACAATCCTTGGTTGGCTCACAGCCCCACACAGAGTAGTTGACTAAGAGCAGAACAGGAATGTTTCCTTGGGCCCCAAGTGCCATAGGATTGCAAATACTCTGCAACTAGTGGGAGGTCTGCTATAGGTGGCAACAGCCCCTAAAGCTACTCTGCCCAGTGAAATTCCCAGCTCCTGATGAGATGATCTCTGAAAAGTCCCATTTCTGCCCTTTGCTTGACTCCTTGAAAAACATCAGGGACCAAAACCATCTGTTCCGCCAAATGCCACCGTTATTCCATCGTGCAAATGTATGTGAGCTGCATTCCTCTGGGAGTTCCAAACCTTTGTGGGTCGTGGCATTGTCCCAGGGCAGTAGCAGCTTAAAGGGTGTAATTTCTGCACTCACTCTGTCACCCTAAAAGGTTCAGCAGTCAGGCGCAGGAGCAGCATCACGCGTTGGATCAGCATCATACCAGTCTGGCCACCCCTCTAGTCTTTCTCTTACTGTGCCTTTCAGCTCATTTTCAAGAAGCCACTAATTGAACCTTGCTGATCAAAGGGGAAGTTCTTTTTTATTTTCTGCTTCATTTGGAGGAGAGATTATACCATAAATCACAAGGCTTTGTTTCTCCTTCCAGTAACTCTTGGGCGTATTTTACTTTCCCCCACTTCTTCCTGATGTAACTGTAGATGATACTCTTCATTATACAAGTGTCTTTGTTACTCTTGCTAAATGCTTCACGTCAAAGCTGCCTTGTGACTAATTAATCCCACACTAAATGGCACTGATACCCCATATAGGCCTCAGGAATAGCTATGCAAGAGGCACATTTGCATCAGTGTCACGTGAGTTCTCCTTCCCCCATTAGCCTGAAGTAAACATTAGCACAGTATAGAGTTCTTCCATCTGTCAACATGCTCTATTTATGTTAAGTGACCAGAATCCTTGATGCTAATCACAGAAATAAATGATATTTTGAAATCTGGAGTGTTTTCTAGTCCTACTTCCCTCCCTCAGAGTTGAGCAATACCAACACACACTCTGCAACAGGATGTGTTCACTTCTTGAGGTGTCACTTTGATATGCTTAGAACTGTTCAGTTTTATAAAGTTCCAAATTTGCTCTGGCTCAAACAATTACAATTTGCCCTCTCCTAATGAAAAAATTGTGCTCACTGTCTCTGGGGAAAGTTGGGAAAAGTTGAGGAAAATCACCTGGAGAACAGGCACAGAAAGTTTTAGAGATGCCTAGGAACCAAAGCTATTCTTTTTGCACTTAGCTCAAAATACTGAAAGATGTGCAAAGTGGGGTGGATGTGATGCCAAACACAAGAATGCCAGGTGAATGCTTTCCTCTGCATCACACCTTCTTCTCTATGGGACCCAGCAGTGTCATTGCAGCCTCATTTGCACTGCTGCTGTTCTGTCTGTGCCAGTATTTCCTTTGGAAAGCCCTATTTTCAGGGCTTTAGAAGCTGCCTATAAAAAGCTTTAATGGGCAAAGATCTTGGCAACCCTGATCTCAGTGTGGGAGAAAGCCACTGAGTTTTAAGAGGGTTTATTTTCCTCTAAATTGTAGCTCGAATTACTTTGTGGACTTTCCTGAAAGGAAAGTTTTCAGACTATCTGTGTCCTCTTGTGGCCTGGGTTAAGGAAGTTTTGCTGCTGAACATGAATAACACCTGTTGCCCAGTGAGGAACTTCATGGATGAGTCTCTTGGGTCACTTTTGCCCAGGCCTCCCATCTGTCCTGTAGTCCTGGCAAGTCTCGTACCAAGAAGGGGAGAGCAGACAAAACTGAGGGATAATTCAGCACCCCTTCCCCACCCCCACCCCAATATATTCACGTTGCCAAATAGAGAAGTTTCATATCCTGACCAGTTCCTTTCCATTTGTGGAGGCCGTAAACCAGGAAGATAAATTTTATTTTTCTGGGTTCAGAGTTTAATTTCACACTTTGAACATTCTTATTTACACCACAGGCCTTTTAGGCAGCCTGAACACATAAAGGCACGATTAAGAATGCATAAAGGTTATTGACACTGGTTTTATGGGCCCTTTGAACTGTTCAAGTGATATAAAGGGAACACAAAGTAATAAGAAACAGAAGCAGCAGTGTGTCAGTAATTTAAAAAAAAAAAAAAGGAGAAAAAAAAAATCTCACAGACTGGGGCAAATCTAAATGATTTGCTTTATTCTTACTCCACCAACCCTGACTGTGTCTATTTGCAGTGGTCAGATGCCCTTTGCCTCCTATCCATGGGCTATTCAATCAGAAAATTTCTTCTGGTCTTAACATAAGCCTCGCAGTGATTGCATGGATTTCATACCATGCCATGGCAGCACTACCCCTGGGACAATTTTGCAGACATGCTCCTGCTGCAAGCAGAAAAAGTTGCTTGGTGTTGGCCTGTGATGTCATTTTGGTCGATGGGATTGCAGTTGTGGGTGGTTTGCAGTGAAGTTTCCCCTCGTTGTGCACCACTTATACTGCAAACAGGGCTGAAACACCCAGCCAGGACTTATGTGTGTGGTGATGAGCAAGCAGGACCCTCCAGAATTTTTCCGTCTCTTACCAACGTGACTCTGGATATCTTGAGAAATAACGTCAAAAAAAAAAAAAAAAGGTGTGAGAACTTCTGCAATCCCTTCTGTAGCCACACCTTATTGCAGAGAAAGTAAAACACCCCACACCCCCTTCTTTATTGTGCACATAACCTATTTCTGTGCTCAAAATTAAGGGGGACTCAATCTTAGCCCTTCTGTTAATGAAAGTACAGACTGATCGGTCTTATATGAAATGATTTACTTTGCTCCTGTGCCTTACAGGATCACAGAATGGTTTGGGTTGGAAGTGGCCCTAAAGATCATCTCATTCCAACCCCTCTGCCGTGGGCAGGGACACTTTCCACTAGACCAGGTTCCTCAGAGCCCCATCCAACCTGGCCTTGGACACTTCCAGGGATGCCTCCACTCTTCTTGGGTTAAAGGCATGCAGACTTTCAGGCTTTTCCATCTCTGATCACTTTTCTGTTGCTTTGTTTTTCCAGCGAGGCTGCCCCTTTCTTGAACTGCAGCACTGAAGATGACACACATGGCACCTGCTGAGGCCTTGGCATCACAGGTATGCTGCAGTGGTGTCTCACCCATGAAGGACCTCTGAATACATCATTCAATGAGATTTATCTTTTCCTGTTCTTGTTACAGGTTCTTGCCACTCAGAGTTATCCCCCTTTTTTTGGTAGCACTTCTGCCTGAGAATTATTTAATGCTTTATATGTTTGATTGTTCCTTCTTAATTGTATTGTTTTGTGCTTGGCTTTAATGAGATTCTTTTTGTTTATTTTAGACCGGTTTGCCAATTTTTAGAGATCTTTTAGATTCTGATCCAACCCCCAAAAGCACTTGGAACTTCCTTCTTCTCTATGTGATATTCAAGTCTTTATGAATCCCACTAAGCACTTAGTCCCAGTTAATACTTTCTGCAAATAATGAATTTTTTCAGTTCTTAGACCAAACAAACAAAACATTTAGTCCTTGAACTTAAGTGATTTCTTTTTTTCTTAGAGAAACAAATGAAAAAAAGTCATTATGAGTCAAAGAAAATATTTTTGTTTTCATTGCAGACAATTCTAATACAAGCGAAGTTCTGGAAATGAAAAAGCTTCATTGGGTAACACTGAAAAATAACAAAGAAGTGCCACTCTTTCTACCTAACCCAGTGCTTAAGCTGCTTACCCAGAATATCAGAGATTTAGATTCCCACAGCCCTCTCACACAGAGAAGTGTCAAATCCCCAGCTCCCAGGATGCCCTGGCCTCCAAACTCTGTACCAGAACTTTTCAGCCTCTGCTTTGAAGTAACTAATTTTTACAATATGCTCAGGTGAGGACTGGCAGAGGGACAAGAACCAAGGCATTCTCATTTCTGGGTAAGCATCCCAACCACAACAGGGAGAGAACCAAGATACAGTTGCTCTTTTGGTCTGTTCTTACGCAGTTACAAAAATCTATTCGTGAGTAGCAGCCAGCAAGAGGAACCTTCCCCCCATCCCATTAAACCAGAATATCCTTGATGTGGTGATGGCCTTAAATGTGGAGCAAGGTGAAGTGAACAAATCTTCCTGGACTGTACTCCAGGCACATCCCTGCCCATGACCTGCTACAGACACTGGATTGCCTGCAGGGAGCTTGTGACAGGTAGCAAGAAAAGCTACCAGAGCCTGCATTCTCTGTGGGCAAAGGTGCTCAGCTACCTCCCTGCTTCCTCAGTTGCTTGTCACTACCCACGATGAGGTTGAGGCAAATATTGATGGCAAATTATAGACTGGTTTAAAGACTTAGACCCTCTGGAGCAGCTCTCCTTTGCAAGACTACTTTAGGTGTACTTCCTTTGGTTCTCAGCTCTTCCTCATTCTCTGGTGTCTGGCTCCATCCAGGAGGATTCAAGACTGACTGCTTCCAAAAGTGATGGGAGGGGACTCAATCAGCTTCTACTGAAAATGTCTGAAGAACAAATTTCGTGGCTCTGGGAAGCCCAGCATGATGTTATTGTGCCACAAGCCTAACAATAAATATGCTTTAACTGTTTCTTCTTTGGGTAATGTTACTCTGAGCTTCCAAATATTGCCAAATGTCCTCAACCGCCACGTGGAACTGCTTCCACACTCTAAACCACGTCATGATTGAGGTGTTTATAGAACATAATACAGAAACAGATAAGATTGGGTTTGAAATTCGTTAGTAACAAATGTTGCACAAGATCTTTAGTGCTAAATAGTACAGCTCAAGGAAGCCAGTCCTGTGGACTAGTGACTGGATGGGGTGATGAAGTGCTGAATCCATCAGCCTTCTGAGCTGTGTGTTCTCAATAGAAGACAAAGATTTGTGCACAGTGAAACTGTGGTAGAAGAGACCCTAAGAGACCTGCATCCTAATCTTTTCAGGTAGAGTACTGTGGAGATGATTCAGGGATTGGAGCATCTCCCTGAGGAGGAAAGGCTGAGGGAGCTGGGGCTGTTCAGCCTCCAGAGGAGACACTGAGAGGGGACCTCATCCATGTGTGTCAGTGTCTGCAGGGAGGGGGCAGAGGATGGACCAGGCTCTGCTCGGGGGTGCCCAGCAATGGCACAAGAGGAACGGGCAGGAACTGATGCCCAGCAAGTTGCAGCTGGACATGAGGAAGAACTTCTTTGCTGTGCAGTGACCCAGCACTGAACAGATTGCCCAGAGAGGGTGTGGAGTCTCCCTGACTGGGGATATTCCAGAGCTGCCTGGACACGATGCTGTGCCCTGTGCTCTGGGATGACCCTGCTGGAGCAGGGAGGTGGATCAGATGACCCACTGTGGTCCTTTCCAACATATCCCATTCTGGGATTCTGTGATAACGCCATGAAATTCATAGCACACTGCAACAGCAAACCAGTGGCTCCTCACACGGCATTGAAAACCAGGATTTCACCACATTAGTAGAGTAATAGTTTCTTCCCTCCCTCCCTCTGATCATGGTACTTCAAAATGATTGTTTCTCTACCTAATAAATGTAGTGAGACAGGAGCATCTCACAGCCCCAGTGAATGAGGGAAAAGTGGATTGTATTTAATTGTGGATTGCTCTAAATTACCATGGCCTCAAATCAGCAAAAGACTATCTGGTCTTTTTAACAGTAGCTTTCTTATGGTCTAATTACAGTGAATAAATCTTATTTTTCTTTAAAATAAAAGCCCTAGTGAGCATAAATTTTAACAGACTGGTATGAATGTGAAAATTCTCGGGTACCATATACAAGTGGATGTACACAAACTTGCAGTTTAGAGCTGCATTTTAACAGATTTCGATGAGACCACACTAGGCTTTGGGAAAAGAAACCATAAGGCCTAAAAGCCATATGTGTGGCATTGTCCCTGGAATGAGGTATTTCTATGCAAGGATTCCGTTGCCTGCTCATATGACATGTTAATGTCATGGTGGGTAATACACAGGTATAAAGGAAGGGGAAAGATAGGAGGGTTTTTTTCCTCTCCTTTTGGGGCATTTTCTTTGTGGCTCGAAAGTAGAAGAGAAGTCCACCATCGAGAACCTTAAATTTAGTTTCCCCTTGGTGTGGGACATCACCATGTGAGTATGTGGCAAACAAGTTTGCCACATTTCAAACAAGTGGCAGATTTCTTTGGAGTTGGTTTTGTAGCCACTGCAATCAAAGTCGAATATCCCACAGATTTAAGGTAGCAAAGTAAAGGTCCTTTACTCTTTCAAAGAGCCTTGTTGAGTCTTCTAAATACTTCAAAAATCCTTTTGGTTGCTAAACCAAAAAAAACATTGTGACATTTGTTTACAAATCTGCACCTTTAAGGAAGATCTGGATTGACTTCTTGGCTCAATGGGGGCAGCAGAATTCCACCAAATGGAGATATTTTAGGCTGACTTGTAAGTTAAAAATGTTCATACTTTTGTTTTACATTTTAATGCTACACTAGCACTGAATTAAAATGGAGTCCCGATGGTAATGTGCAATATCTGAATCAATACCACATGATTAGTGTCATGAAAATGAATATTAAATGATATAATAGCAATGGGGCTCACAAAACAAGAAGGGGATTTTTAAGGGAATAAAGCTATTGGTGTCCATTAACTCATGCCTGACTAATGCTAAATTATGATCAAATATCTGGAAAATACTTGTGAGAGCCTCAGTAATGCCCACAAAATGTATCTTAATTAATGCTATTATGATAAATTCTGAAAGAGTTCATTATGGCTCAGTACTTTTAATAGATAAGTTACCCATAAATTTCATCTCAACAAACTGTGGCATTATCCCAACCCCAGTGATGACTATCAGTCCCACAAAGATGCAGTTTAAAGCTCATGTTAACTGTGTCCAAACTCTTTATTTAAAGACTACCAATGACTGCTGTTTCTGTTTGACATGTTTCTGCTGGAGCTTTTCTACCCTAACTGGGAATCTACATCTTGCCTTGTTTTGAGCAGCAAAACCTCAGTTGGGCAGCATGAATTACACCACGTGCTTCATGGTCAGCAAAATCCAGTCCAGCCTCATATTCAACACAAATTTTGCTTCATTTGCTAGAGAGGAAAACTGCTTTGACTCAGATTCTGCTGTCATACACCAGATGTGTGGATTTTTTGAGCTCGTTCCCTGCTTTCCTGGTGTCTTCCACTTATATTTCCCTGTAACTTATGGCAGGACGTGGTCCCTTCAGTGTATTGAGAATCTGTTTTGTATTCTCTGAACGTAAAATAACACGGTTTCTATCAAAATATTTCCCAGCAAAATTAACCTTCCAAATAGGTCAAGTGTTCTTTAATATCTAAATCATGAAAGCCATTTACAATTTCACCCAAAACACGTCAGACCAGTGCAATGTTTTTGGAGCATATGCTTTGCTGGATTTATGCTTGGATTAAATCCAGAAAAGCTCAGTATATTCTTCTAAACAGGACTGCATTTATACATGTTCATATGTTTTCTTAAATCAAGGCCTTTAAACATACAATGGTGATTTATTGATCAGAAAATGGTTTACCAAAGTAAGAAGTACCATCTATGAGTCAGGACAGAGTTCTACTAAGATTGTTTTCCATGTAGCCAGTAGACAAATGAACAAAAGAAGGTCTGTTCATTGTTTGTATGTCTGTTACTTTCCATGTGTTTAGTAGTTTATGGTCCCTATTTTTCTATATATTGTTTAAACCATTTATAAATCATTTTAATAAGATTTTTAAAAAAAATGTCTTGGCTTTTCCAGAACTGAATAAAAAATGGATGCTACATTCTGATTAGCAGGGAAAAAAAAAAATTGCCATGAGGCAGATTCATCCCAAATGTGTGGCAGAGATTAATTTGTCCCCATGCAATAGATTCAGAAATAATAAAATCTGCTTCCACCCTTGAAGACATGTTACATCAAATGGTCGCTTCTTGCACCAATCAGTTCTCCATTCAGAATAATCAGACTCAAAACTGCTGACTTTGATGACAAAGTGATTTTTTTTACTGCCTTTTTTTCCTGAAGTCTGTGTGTGAGATTGTAACTGAAGAATGTGCTTCTGCATATGATAGAATTCAAAATATTTAGGTGGTGATACAAGATTGACTTAAGTATGTGCTGAAGTGCTGACCCTGAAAGAGGTATTTGCCTGCACAGGGTAGGTTGAGGTAGCAAACTTCTGTTCCATCCAATAATTCAAGCAGGTCAGAAAGTAGATTTTTTTTTTTTTAAGACAACTGTAAAGAACCATCATACAAGACATTACCACCACCACAGGTTTTCTTTGTTGGTTTTTTTTTTGCTTTTTTTTTTTGTTTGTTTGTTTTGGGTTTTTTTGTTGTTGTTGTTGTTTGGGGTTTTTTTGTTTTGTTTTTGTTTTTTTGTTTTCTGTTTGTTTTGGTTTGTTTGTGTTTTTTTAACTTTATTTTTATTTTTTAACTGGTCAAGATATCGTGTTAACTAAGTGCAAATGAAAATTAGACTCCTTTTAAAGAGTTCAGATAGCTCAAATAGTTCAAAAAAGTTCAAATAGGCTTGCTTTTCAGGGAATGAAAAGGATATCTTCCTATCTGGAAAACATAAATGGACATTTATATTTTTACATCTGCTACACATGGTGCGAATCAAACACAGATTCTTCCCCCTGTATTGCAATACTGCTGCAGCACTGTGACAAATCTAAATGCAAGACTTTGCAGGGGAGAAAGGTGATTTTATCGTGAAAGAAAATGAAAGCAAACCAAGTTTCACTCAACCACCCTCACGCTCTCAGACCCAAGTATCAATGAACCCATATCTAAGTTGTCTGTCCTGATGTCAGGATCCAAGACATTTGTGTCCAGGTGTTCAGTTGTCTTTGCAGTGACACAGAGGACAAAGAGTGGCTCCTGTTGAGAAATAACCATATCTTCAGGGTTCTTCTTACCCATGTGCCACTTTACAATCTCCCATTTTTTAATAGTCTTCGTGACCTGACAGTGATTGTCACCTTCTGCCTCTGTCCTGCCTCTGTGAGATGTTATGATTTATACATTGTTTTGAGGTTTTCCTGAGATCCTTAATCAATTCTTCCCTCTCCTACTCCTCTGATCTGGTACTTCTTCCACGACCATACAGTCCCATCTTCCTCATCATCTGAACATTGCTATTAGAATTCTCTACACGTCGACTTTCATTAAATCTTTCAGGGAACCTTAATTAATAAATTTGTTTTAAACATCTACCTTTTCAAGCTATTTTCTCTTCACTTCTTTTTTTAAATATCTAGCACAAGCTAGGAATCTTACTTTTGCTTCAACCAGAGACATCAAAAGGCGTTGATTTTCACAGAGGTAAACCATATCTGTCTTTTTACTTCAATGCTTGCTTGACCTTTTTTTTTTTGTGTGTGTGTATCCATAGGTACAGATGTGTTCAAGCACATGAGTAAACCAAATTGGTGTTTCCAGAGAGCAATCTGGCCCACAGCCTGCAGATTTAATTGTCAGGCTTCAGCTGGTCCATGCTACTAAGAGACCACTCCAGCTGCATTCACGACAAGCCTGACTCACTTTGAAATTCCACAGTAATCTGGCGGAGTCAGGTGACCCTTCACAGTCAGGCTGCCACTGTCACTTCTCATTTTAATGTGGATTATACTGTCAGGTTTGCACGTCTAGATGCTACAGTCAGGTCAGTGGTGCTGTTCCCTGTGGAACTGGTGATAGTGCAGTAACAGCCTCACTGCAAATTCAGCCACGTGTTGTGAAAGCTTGCCTGGATCTGGACATTATCTTCACATGAAGTGTGCCAGAAGAAGACAAACTTGGGTACAGAATTTATTCTACTCCACATAATGTACCTTTGCATTCAGAGGTTAACTACAACCTCAAGGCACCTTTTGTCCAGCTCCTCACAGATACTTCAGCACACAGAGAGGAACTTAGTTATCTCATGCTGAAATTCGTGTGGCAAAAACCACACTGGTCACAGATGGCAAGTTAGTGTCATTTCAATTAGCCAAGAGAGGCTAGAGGAACTCCAGACTTCCCTTATACTCCTCCTCTCATGGAGTCGTAGGTGCATGCTACAATAAAAGCTGTATTCCTGCCAAGCTTTATTTTCAATTTCAAAACCATTCAGACAAACAACTCCAAGTTATCACCTTTGTCTCAGGAAGTCCCCAAGATGATTGTTGGAGACTAGGAGAATATACTGGGGCAGTATCACCAGATATTTACTTGATTCTCACTTGTTTTCCATGAAATGCCCTATTTACCTTCCCATGGGCCAGGATACTGAGCTGGAGGGACTTCTGGGATTCTGCTGTTCTTGCACCCAAATTTAATTTACAATCAAACCATCCGCATTCAAGACCTGAAGTTATGAATAGACAGCATGATAACTCATATAAACTGGTATTTACTTCTGTGTTAATATTAAACAAGCAAATCTCTAAATTCTTCAAATTCTGAAGCTCCACGGGGCTGACTGTCCTTCAGAGCTGTCAATTCCAGCTGGAAGAGGAGAAGCAGGAGCTGGGGCAGGATTAGTCCTACTGAGTATTAGCTATCTGAAAATTAGATGTCTGGCTCAAGCTGCTCACGGAGAGTTCTCTCCAGTCAATGTATAAGCACCTCAAGGGAGTGATTCATCTCCCTCATCTGAGACATTAAATTAAGTGAGGACAGCTAAACATGGGGAAAATCAATCTTGTTCTCAGTTTCACCCTCTTGTCTTTACTTCCCCTGTAAGTTTTTTCACCCTACTGATTATATTCTAAACAAATGCATAGTGATGTATAACAAGCTTAACAAAATGTATTAAATAAAAACTTACTAAATTTAAAAAAAAAAAAAAAAAAGATTTCTCAATCTGCCAAGGTAAAACAAAAGAATGTTTTACATATCTTCTTCCCGGAGTCTTCAGGACACAGAAAGAGAAATTTGGAGACCAAATCTTTTGGAGTCAATCGAAACTTTTTTGTTCCCATGAGAAAAAAAACAACAACTGAGAGTATTCATTTCAAGGGTTTTGCTTTGCTCTGTTTCATTTGTGTTGAGCCCAATCTTTTTCGCTTCCCAGAAAGAAAAGTTTCATTTTCTATTGTAAAATTATTTCTACAATTACAAACCGGCAGCCAGTGTTAAGAATATGAATCACCAGGAGTTTTCAGAAGGAAAATGGTCCTATGGGTCTGAGATTCCATTTCCTTCTGAATTGTGGCACCTGGGAAATTCCAAATTTTTTTTTGCTTTCATTTCAGCCTAGAAAGGAAGAAATTTTGAATATTCTAAAAAACAATGTTCTTTCACAACTTGCTTTCAGTTTCTTCCAGAGGACTCTGACTGGTTGTGAGGGAGGAGAAACTTTCCAGAGCTGTCCATGAGTAAAGTCTACTCATTGCCTACAGCCAAAAAGTGGCCTTGTGTCTTGGGGCAATGACTTCCAAATCAGATTTAGTTATTTCAGAAAAAAATGTCCCCTAATGCTGCCAGCAGCACCTGTAAGAGAGGATACATGTCTGTGTGGGATGCTTCCTGAATCCAGACCTTCATCTCCATCTGGGTTAAAAAAATCTGTCATTGGGGATCATATTTACATCGACCTCACAGAGGCGTTGCAAAATAATCTGCCAAAAGTCGGGTCCTTGGAAACAAGATGGGATGGAATTATAAAGAATTTATTTTCAGTATTCAGAAAGGAATCTTTTAACCTACCAAAACAGATGCTCTCTACCTTTCTCTTTGCCCTCCAGGCTGCTGAACATGAGCAGAAATTAGCTCCAGACTTTGCCTGCAGACAGGGTAAGGATTGCATCAGGCGTCATGGAAATAACAATAGGTTCTCAAAGACCTGTTGGAATCCTTTAGAATAAAATAAAATAAAAAAGTAAAATCAACAGAATTTAAAAAAGAGCCCCAAAGAAATAGAAACCAGCCATGCCTTGAAAACTGAAATGAAAGCCAAAAAGGAGAAAATGCTAAGGCCCAGAGTACTAGGAAGGGAAAAATGCATAAAGAGTAAATAGGCAAAGATGATTTATTTAAGCTTCAGTTCTTTTTCTCAATTACGCTTTAAGAATGCTTCATTCTAACTATGAACGTGAACAGTTCGGTGACTCAGCTTATTGCCCTCAACAATTACAGCTCAACAATACGCAAGAGCTGTTCCTTCCACTATCTTTTCCTGATACTTGATGACTGCAGCAGCTAGGTTTCAACTCAGTCATGTGCTACCAAAAATGGGAATGTTATGGAGAAAATTGCCTGCAAACCCTAACACTGCCTCTGCTGCATCATGAAAAAGGCCACACCAGTCAGGTACTGTAGGGCCTCACTGCAGAGAACAGACCCATGTAGAAACTATGTGGACCTCACTGCTTCCAGCTGGACAGACTTCCAGCTTGGAAAGACTCTGTGCTGGGGGTTTCCAGGGCGACCTGGTCTGAAATAACATCTCTGTGTCCTTGTCCAGTTCTTACACTCCTTGCCTGAGCAAGGCCTCTGTCAAGGCCAGCGCATGCTCAGGCAAGGAATGTAAGATTTAAACTGACAGAGAGCAGGTTTAGATTGGATATTAGGGAGAAATTCTTCCCTGGGAGGGTGGGGAGGCCCTGGCACAGCTTGCCCAGAGAAGCTGTGGCTGCCCCATCCCTGGAAGTGTCCAAGGCCAGGTTGGATGGGGCTCTGAGCAACCTGGGCTAGTGGAAGGTGTTCCTGCCCATAGCAGGGGGGTTGGAACAAGGACCTTCCTAATCCAAACCATTCTATGATTCCATGATCTAGACATGGGGTAGGTGATCGGATCCAGTCCACTGATGACTGCATAGTACCACAAGTACTACTACACTGTGGTGGGGAGGAATGAAATCCAAACATGGGACATGACCATCACACTACCAGGATCACTTCATTCTTTGATGTGAGTTAGTGCCTCTGTGTGGTGTTGTGCTGCACCAGACAGACCAGCAGCTTGCTCAGAGCTAACTTCACATGATCACCCAATCACAGAATCATTTTGGCTGGGAAAGACCTCCAAGATCATCGAGCCCAACCTTTGACCAATCACCACCATGTCAACTAAACCACAGTACTTAACTCCATGTCAAGACATTCCTTGAACACCTACAGGGATTGTGACTCCATCACCTCCCTGGGCAGCCCCTTCCAATGCCTGACCACGATTTCTGTGGAAGAAATTCCTCCTGATGTCCAGCCTAAACCTCCTCTGGTGCAGCTTGAGGCTGTTTCCCCTTGTACTGTCACTTGTTACCTGCGAGAAGAGCTTGATGCCCCCTGGCTCTACCCTCTGTTCAGTGGGTTGTAGAGAGCAAGAAGGTCCCCCCCGAACATCCTTTTTTCCAGGCTGAGCCCCCTCAACTCCCTCAGCTGCTCCTCAAAGGACTTACTGTCTTGGCATACTTGGAGAATAGAGTTAGAAGATGAACATGGGGCAATGAAAGCACCAACTGCTGACGTGATGTTCAGTTGTAGATTTACCGCGGCACACAACCAACCAGGTAGGAAGAGATAACGGAGGCATGGTTCAGAGAAGTGAGTCACCTCATTTGTGCTGCTAAAATGCTGCTCATAAAATGTGATGACAGCTTCAGCGTTAATAACGCGTGCACTATCTCTGTGATCAGCAGATTGTTTACTCTAAAGAACGGTGTTTATTCCTTCCATTGCCTGTCCTAGTCATTCAAGGCCGAACAAAAGACCATTTGTGTGGCACAGAGCTGGACTTAATCCTACAAAGGGCTAAGCATTCTCGCAGCAGTGGACTTAGTCACATGCTTAACTTTAAGCGTGTCAACAGCCCCCAGTGAAATGGGCAAGACTAATTATGTCCTCAAAGTTAAGCATGTGCCTAAGTGCACTTTTGGATCACAGTCAGAATACCCAACACCTTGCAAGGCTGATATTCCAGTGACCAAATTCTGGGTGGGAAGAATTTATATTCAAAGAAAGCAAAACGACGGAAGGAAAAAAGAGAAAAGAAAAGAAAAGAAAAGAAAAGAAAAGAAAAGAAAAGAAAAGAAAAGAAAAGAAAAGAAAAGAAAAGAAAAGAAAAGAAAAGAAAAGAAAAGAAAAGAAAA
>VXAY01004635.1:0-10880 GCA_013399855.1 Oxyruncus cristatus | reverse complement strand
TCTTTCTTTCTTTCTTTCTTTCTTTCTTTCTTTCTTTCTTTCTTTCTTTCTTTCTTTCTTTCTTTCTTTCTTTCCTTTCATCTTACAACAGGTGCATGAACTCTTGCAAGTGTATATTCCTCCCTGAGCTGAGTGAATCTTGAGTTTTTAGCTATAAACTACCATAGCTTTGTCAAGAGTCTTTTCCTTATGACTGAAAAGCTGAATGATTAACATACTCTGCTGGAAAGTTAAATGGGTTAAATGCTGTAGGGCAACCAATTAACTTCCACTTGGGTTTTCCACCTCTAGGAGGAAGATCTGAAGCACTGAGATCCTGAACTGAAACAGTAAGCAGCAGAACTAGTAAAATTTACTGTATTATTTAATGCTATGACTCCACCTCATCACTACAGGAGTTTTAACTCTTCCCGCTCTCTGTTCTTTTTGACATCCAATCAAAAACTTTTTTGACATCCAATCAAAAGACCTCAGGTACTTTGAGATCTGAACTAAAGAAAAATAAATTAGTGGGATAAATGGAAGAGGACTGCCCAAATCAGATCAGAACAAGTGCTATTTCTTTTTCTGGTTTAGAAGATGAGTCACCTTTTTCACTGGATGATCAAGCTGGGTTGTAAATCCCTGGCTCATGTTAAAGAAATCTGACTTGAGGCCAGCCTTTTTCCTCTTCAAAACGAGGGCTCAGATAACACACAGGAAAGTCACTTTTAAAAGCATTTAGCAGCTGGTGAATAAATAAATCTGAACAATGAGCTCTATGAATATAATATATTAGAAAGCTTGGGAAAGATAATATCTTCCTAATTACAGACTGTGAAACATCACTGCTTTGTGGTTGTAAATAAGTATGAAAATTGACTGTGAGTCTGGAGGAATCATCTGCAGAAAGCATGCTGGATGTGTATTTTTCTTCACTTTTGCTATGACTAGTACATCAGATCTGGTTCATTCTCGGGCTCAGTTCCTGTTCTTTTATTTTTTTTTCACCGAGTTTTCACTATGTCTGCCAGCCTCTCCAAAATTCCTCAGGGACAATTAGGAGTGACTTGTAATAAACTATATGATCTAAGAATTTATATAAATGTGTGTATACTCACAATGGGTCTCACTTTATAATTCCGATCTTTCTTTCATGTTTCCTGAGTAAGGCCAGGCCATTTGTAAGCACTGCAGTCGTGAAGGGGTGAGAATTGTGCAAGCCAAGGGGAATTTCAGATTCTGTAATTTATTCACATAGTAAGGTTGCCATTAACCCCTGTCAGAAGATTTCATTTCAAGAGTTGTTATTATTGAGTGTCAGGAAAATCTTGGGGTGGGGAAACCATTGTGATTTTGTACTCAGTTGCTGAAAGGAATTTAGTCTGCTATTGGCCAAGGAACTAAACATTAGTATCTCAGAAAATGAATTGGATATGATTACTAATCTTTCAGGCAACAGCAGAAATCCATCTTGCGTTGCTTTTGGGGCACCTATAAATAGACTTTTGCTATTCTAAGTAGTGCTGAACAATAACCTTTTGAATTGTTCACCGTGTTGATTACCGGACCAAGATCTGACACTGCCAGGCTGGTGGACTACCAGGATCTCA
Source organism: Oxyruncus cristatus (assembly GCA_013399855.1). Lineage (NCBI taxonomy): Eukaryota > Metazoa > Chordata > Aves > Passeriformes > Cotingidae > Oxyruncus > Oxyruncus cristatus. The sequence continues at coordinate 9,288 of VXAY01004635.1, read as the reverse complement.
CACCACAGCTCTACAATTCAGAAAAGTATTCCAGAGGGTGGAGGAAGACTCAAGATGAAGCCAGAATTCCAGGTGTGGAAAAAATGGCACAACATGTGACCATAAAAGACATTTTCTGTAACTCAAGGAAAGCAACTGAAAGAAAAAAATGCATCATTTGAAAAAAAAACCAAACAACCCAAAAGTAAGGCAGAACAAACCAAAGCAACCTTTATATTGTTATTAAAACTGAAGGCAGTTTGGTTTTGCAGGTGGAGCAATCAAGAGCACAGGCACAAATCTTGACTCAAGAAATAGGTGACTAAAGACTTAAATGTGAGGCCATAGGAGTGGGAACACAAATGGAAGGTAAGGAAGGACCAGAAGGAGAGGCTGCATGCCTTCCAAGGTGCTTTCAACATTGATAAAATGTCTGTCATCATTTTCCAAACTTCATTAAGAGGGGGGATTTCCCAATGTGCTAACAGAGACCAGATCTTTCAGTAGGCAGTGCCTTATCTTCGATTTAGGCTACATTGCTGTATATTGATTTGCTGACTCCAATCAGGATGTTCTTCCAAGCAATTAGATCTTGTCTGAATATGTAGGAGTTGCTGCTTGCCTCTACTAATCCTGAGATTTCAATCAGTACTCACGTACAAGATCCAACCAGCACTAGAGAGAATGTGCCACGACTGACCGTTTTAATGGACCCTGTCCACTGTGAGACATCCCCACTCCCACACAAACTCATATCTTCCAGAGGAGCCTTGAATCATGCCCTGGGGGAACCTGACCTCCTCTGCTGTCTGCCTGAGTAGCCCCTGGTTCCAGTGCTCAGTTTGGTGTTAGTCATATATTTCCTTTTCATCCCCTGATCGGACTGTCTGGAGCAAGTCCACATGGACAGTGATGAGGCGGAAATCTTTTGTTTCTTTGGCTGTTGCAGCACGGAGGGAATATCATCACTCACATCTCCAAGGCACCAGCAGAACATCAGTACCTTCCCTGGCCAGAGGATGGGGAGGGAGAAACTGTGACTCAGTAAAGCATCTCTGAGTCACCGTCCTCGCAGCAAACATCAGGGTGGTGCCTCCGTCACCACCCTTCTCTCCCAGAGCTGCACTTGAGCTCCCAGCCTGGCTCACTCCCTGTCTGCATGAGGCTGTTCTCCTGAGGGATTGAGGTTCCTGCCCTCATCTACCTGATTTTGGAATTTGGATGACATTCTCTAAGCTGTGAAATAAATGTAGAGCATTTCTTTGAAACAAAGGGAAAAAAAAATATGCCTGACGAAACCATCTAAAATATCCAAGTCAGCCCTTAAGCTGAGTCTGGCAAGAGTTTAGGCACTAAGTTAAACATTTCTGCATGCCAAATAATTCCCTTCCAAATTGGAAATAAGATGACACAGAGGAATTTATTTAAAACTGATAGAAAATCCAAGAACAACACAGAACTGGAGTTTTCCCAAACAGTTCTTCCTCTTTCTTGCACCCAAAGCGGAGAGTGGCAGTGACATTCTTAGACATCAAAATAAAGACCAAGCAGGTGGTCTTGCCCTACAGCATTTAACCCTTATCTGCAGTTTCTCAGCAGAGTATCTTAATCACCCTCACAGCTTCTGCAGTGTCAGGTACCCCAGCTAACACAGTTTTCATAGTAACTACAGGTAAGAATTCTTGCAGTCACACATAGGACATTATTTTCAGGTTGAGTAAAGCCAAAAGCCATTTAAAAACTATAAGCCAGGCACGAAGGACACTTATACCGCCTTAAAAATTGCACTGGTTTAGCACTATTTGTGAGCAAATCCGGGAATGACTCAGACTTGGATCAGACCCATTAAGGCAAGAATTATATACAGTGCAAGATATTCCCATTGCCATGGACCTCAAGGCATTCAGACTCCTCCAGAGGGTCCTTTACTTACAGCTTCGCTAGAGCCAAGGCAGCTCTAAGGCCCAGCAGTGAATCTGGGCTTTGCATGAAGATTCAGGAGGATGGCAGAAGTAAAAATTATTTGAGGCCTGCTGTAATTCAAAAGAACTTGTGCGGTCCTGGTAGAGTTTGAGGTGCTTCTGTAGGAAATCGATTTATTTCTGGCCCAGAAGAGTCCTGTGTGCATTCTGAGAGCTGAACGGGAAAATGAAAACGCTTATAAATGCATTTTGATTAGTAGTTTTCTCTCTTTTCACTGAAACTTCCTTTAGGAATTTACAGAAATTGTTTTAGTTAGTTGGTCATTACTGACCAAGGAAAAGCTTTTATTCTCTCACATATTCAAATAGTCCTAAAAGAACATAAGTGAGGGGAAATAAACCTAAAATAGAAATCCTGTTAAGATACTGGAGGTCATGCATGACATGAGAAAAAAACGAAAGGAAGGGAAGAAGAAAATAAAAAGTTTATGTTTCTAAGAATCAGTCTGACGCATCATCATCCTCAGAGTCATTATGCCTCGTTTTTCTACACTTCTGTATACTGCCACCACATTTATAGTTAGGCCATCCCTGAAATGTGTGTTTATTGAGCTGTACTCCTTTTTTTTTATTATTATTTTTATTTTTATTTTGGAGTAATATAATTTCACCCACTAGTAAGAATGTGTATTCTGAAAAAGAAGCAGAAGCAGAATGGATCCATGTTTGTGCCGTTTGGAGCCAATAGAAAGTCTGCTGAAAATGGGACTGCCAGGATGTTCCTACTCCAGAATCATCTGCCCTGCCAACGCATCCAACTTGCTCCAGCTCTGGATAGAAACAGTCCAGGGGTTTCTGCAGGGCACTCAGCAGGAGGTGGAGATGAGACCCTGTTGTTGTACAGGGTTGTCACTGATATGTGTCACCAGAAACATGAATTTAGGCCATATAAGGATGAGGCTTGGGACAACCATTTGAAAAGCAGAACCCTTGACAAGCAACTGGTGAGTGAAAATTCAAGACAAACCATATGAAGGGAGCTTGGGCAGGCCTAGGAAGTCTGTATCAGATCAGATCACATTTGTATCCCTCCCAGCTCAGTGTTCTATTTCTGACTGCAGGCAGTGCCAGTTATTTCAAAAGAAAATCATCTGTAGACTGTTGCAATTTATCCCTGGGGAAAGCCTAGTTTTATATTTATGGCCTGCATCTTGAACAGAAGATTTATATCTCTCTAAAAAAAAAGAAAAAAAAAAGCTTGATAAACATTTTGTCTTTTGGACAAGACACTCTGCAGTCCCACTTTGAAGAACCTGGAAGGGGTGATGGGGGCCTCAGACACACTGTTCAAGACTCAAGCCTCAGGGGTAAGGGAAAATCTTATGCTCATGCAAAGTCACTTCAGGCTAGAAGCAGGCTAATTCCCTGGCAGATGTGAAATTCCCATCCATGCCACCTGAAAGGCAAGTTTCTTTTTCATGTAGGGTTTACTCCACGCTGACAGTGAGGACTGAAAACCACCTCTCTGGCATCAGGCACTCTGCTCTTCCCAGGGAATACCCAGCAGCTTTCAGCGAGTTGGGTTCAGCAGCCCATTCCTCTCTGCCCTGCCAAGCCCCACCTGTCCCTGGAAAGCAGCAATCCCGTCTAATCCACAGCTGGATGATAGGTCTCAAATGAATCCTCTAAACCTGCTTCCTCCTTCAGAAGCACTCAGCTGACTGAAGATTTACTGGGCTGTCAGGGCAAAACAAGGCGTACAGGAGACCCTCCTGATCCCATCCTCAATCTCATTAACTTCCTGCTTTCCCGAGTGCCCCGGTGGCCGTGTGTTAACGAAGGGCTGTAATTGGTAAATGAAATTGATTGCACAACCCTTCGAATGAGGCAAATTGTCCATCTCTAGAGAAAAGGTATAATTTTCCACCGTGCATAAATCAAAGGCAGGTCTCTTAAAAGCACTAGGTAAGCAGAGAGCTTTTCAAATTGGCTACAAAGTGCTGGACAAAGCACTTGGCAGAAGGAAGGGCATGGACAAAAATGACCTTAGCAGCTCTTTTCCCTCTCCAGTTTCTGTGATTCTATGAATTTTAATTCTGCGCTGCACCATTTAATTACCACTCTCACAGTGCTGCAGAAAATGGATAGCCAGGCAGATCTTTTCTGTCATCTGTCAGCTGTGAGGGTGCTTAGTTGTTCCGACAGAAATGTGGACATAAAACTGATTCGTGTCTGTACATTAGGGCATCACAGCTAGAAAAAGCTGTCAGAGAGAGTCCTAAAAACCCCAAACCTCTCTTCAGGAAAACAATCTGAACCCTGCCATGTTGCAAGAGTATTCAATATCTTATCATTTAATCAGGTTAATATCTTCATATATCTGGGTTTGAATTGTTGCAGAGAGAAGAAATCAAGAGGGAATCAATTCCTTTACTCTCTTACTCCTTTTATAGTAGCCGTTTTACTAATGCCTAGCTTTGCTTTTTCCATCTTAGTTAGAGGAGAAATGTGTTTCTAGGCTATTCTTCTAAACAAGGAACAATTCCCTTTCTTTGTGAGATGCCCTTGTCACATTAATATCACACTTTCAGCTCTCTACTATCCTTAAAGGAGTCCTCCAAGCCTGGTGTCAGTTTTGTTCTGAATATTCTTCATATTATGCAATTGCTCCTGAAGCTGTAATGACAGCACAGAGACGAAAGGATCTCAGTGTCTGGCCATATAAATTTCTAAATTATGAGCCTGTGTATTCAGAGAATCAGAGAATCATAGAATGGCCTGGGTTGGAAAGAACATTAGGGATCCCCTAGTTCCAATCCCCCTGCTGTGAGCAGGGACACCTTCCACTAGACCAGGGTGCGCTGAGCTCCAGTTTAACAGTTTATTGCCTCTGTGTCCCTCAACATATCTGTTTGCTACATCATGATTTTATGATTTTTTGGGGGTCATTTTTGCTGGTTTCAGAATCTCAAATGTTGCCCTTTGCAGTTGCATATGTAATCACCCAATTCTTGGAGCTTTCCTGTATGCAAGCCTGATGCAGACCACCAGCAGAGCTTTCATTCCCAGGCCGGTGTGTCTGTTGCAAGGGACAGGTTACATAATTAAACATGTCTTGTGCATAAATATGCACCTTATTCTCATGCTGCACCTGGGCAGTTTTGTCTCACAGATTCCCTTATTGCAGGAATTAAGAATCTGGTGGCATCTTTGATCTTCCTACTTTGTGGATTTGGTCTGTGCTGGTTGAAGGTAGCAGAGGATTCTGTGAGAAGTGGTGCTTGGTGGTGGATGTTCTTTCATTCACACTGAATTAAAAGCCTATCACTTGTGACAGCTTTGAGGCAGGTTTTACAGCCCAGATGATACCCCCTACTATTATCTTATTTTTTTCTGAGTGGACCTATTACTTTTAAATGAGCTTCTTGTATTGTGCTTCTGTTGATAATTTTTTTTTCTGCTTCTAGCTTTACATGGATTTTTTATGCAGTGTTTGATAGGTCATACAACCTAGAATGATCCTAGGCAGAAAGTTCCTTCTCAGGGGAGACCTTACCACTCTCTGCAACTCCCTGAAAGGAGGTTCTGGCCAGGTGGGGATTGGGCTCTTCTGCTGGGTAACTGGTGACAGGATGAGAGGAAACGGCCTCAAGCTGTGCCAGGGGAGGTTCAGGTTGGGCATCAGGAGAAGTTTTTTCACTGAATGGGTGGTCAGGCACTGGAAGGGGCTGCCCAGGGAGGTGGTGGAGTCCCCATCCCTGGAGGTGTTCAAGGAACAACTGGACGTGGCGCTCAGTGCTCTGGTGTGGTTGACAAGGTGTTGTCCAGTCAAAGCTTGGACTCGATGATCTTGGAGGTCTCTTCCAACCTTAATGATTTTACAATTCTATGATTCATCCTCCAAAATTTCTAAAAATGCCTAAGGACAAGTGTTTAAAATTTTGTTCAGTTTAGCTGCGTTTGGTAATCCTATTAGAAATTATTAATTCAGTAGGGTTCATTAGTCTATAAAGGACTAATTATAACTTTATAACACAAATTTAGACAGGAGGATTAGGACCTTGAGTAGCTCAGATTATCTTAAAGGAAGTTAGAGTGAGTAGTTTTCGCAATGAAGCAACAAATAATCATTTGTACTCAAATGCTCTCACTTTTGATGGCTTGATTTATTCCAACTCACTTGCACCAGAAGGGAAAGCACTATTTTCTGTGATGTGCTGAATAATGAAGTCTCCCTAAAAACCTGGTGTAACAGACAAATAAACATTTTAGCCATGGGAAGGCAGAAGCAGGAAGGTGTTGAGACTTGCTGAAAGCCACACTGGGTGTTACTGTCAGAGACCAGATTAGGGTTTTGCAAGTCACTCATCAGCAATCTCAGCTGATTTGGTATCTGGGAGTTACAAAGAAACTTGGCAAACTTTACTGGTTCTCCTACCACCGGCACTGAGGTAGGATCCAGGCACAAATTTGTGTAGGACAAAGATTCTACCACAGCTTCCTTTCCCTGTCATGTGTACGTGAAGTTCAAAAGGATCTGGAAGAAGTTCAAAAGGATCTGGCAGAAAGGTGCAAAACCTGTGGGTAGAAGCTGTGGCACACATTCTGTGGGACTGTGAAGCAAGTTGTGATGGGTGGCTTACTGGAAAATCCCTGCTAGCAGAGAGGTGGCCCTGCACTATGGTACTGCTGGTTTGGTTACTCAGGAATTCCCGTGGAACAGGAGGGAACCAGACAAACCAACAGTTTTTTTCTAGTTACTATGTTTAAGGATTGTGTCCCCGATGAAATAATGAAGGTAAGGATTTATTAAATCATAGAATCACAGAATGGTCTGGGTTGAAAGGGACCTGAAAGAATCTTCTCACTTCAATCCCCTGCCATGCACAGGGACACCTTCCACTAGAACAGGTTGCTCAGGGCCCCATCCAACCTGGCCTTGGACACTTCCAGGGATGGGGCAAATGGAGAATAATATTCACAAACTTTCACACACATGTACCATTCTATTCCTATAGTCACTGATGAGTGTTAGGAATAGGGTGTAGGGGGATAATGCAAAACTTAAAGAGCATTTCTGCTCTCCTCTCTAATTCTGGTAACTGAACAACCTGGGGATTTTGCTCAGTATCTTTCAGCTAAAAGGCAAAGTTCCCTTTTCTGTTCACTCTGCAGCATTTCCTGACGGTTCAGTACTTGGAGCTGCAGAGCATATGACATTTTTAATGTCTATTGCAATGTCATTTTTCTCCACACACTGCTCTAGTTTGCTGTGTCCAGTTCCTTCTGTGGAGGCTTGGGCAAGGATGGACAGCAACAGTTCGAATAACTGATGGAATTACCCCCTGTCACACCAACAGAGCTGGATGTTCATGGTACCCCATCCCAGACACAGGAGTTTGAGGTTTACCCAATTTCATGTTGCTCAATGAATGATTTAAATCACAGTAATAGCAGCATCTAACATTCCGAGTGGAATTCCTAACTGGATGCAGACATATTCCCCCAGCTGCACAATTCCTACAAAAGTGCTAGTTAAAACTAACAGGTCAAAGACATTCCCAGTTAAATTCCACTGGAAGTGATAGTGTGAAACAACCTGAAATCCAGTAAGTGCTGCCTAAACCCTTTCCAACCATGGGCAGCAAAGCCTGGGATGTGGTACCGAAAGTGTGAAGTAAAAGCAGCAAAGAGAATATAAGAGTAGAAAGTCTAAATGGGGAAAATCTGACCCCGATCGGCATTTTAATTTGTGATCCAGGGGGGTTTGTCCCACAGGTATTTCACATTTATATCATAAATGCATATATACCATGCAATCACACTGCTGTGCGTAAACATTTGGTTTCCAAAATGCAAACCTGGGGAATATTACAGATATGTCAGGCAGATTGGGAGCCACCCCAGTTTTCAAATGCCTCTGCATTTTCAATATTATGAGTACTATAGATCTGTAAATTACTGGGTATTGATTTCAAGAACAATCAGGAGAGTTACTCGGTGGCAGGTAACGATCAGCTGAAGATAATGTTTGTACCTACAGCTGGGCAACTGCTGCAGGATATTTTAAAGATTATATTTTGGTCAACCATTGCAGGAGCAATTATCTATTCTTAGAGACAAGAAAAGAAACAAATTATTCAAATATATATCAGGTGGATATTGATATTTCTCTTTGGAAATTTTTTCCTTTTCCTGCTTTTAAAAGTTTTCATTGTCCAAACAGAGAAAAAAAGAGATAACACCAAACCTAGACACAGTTATAAACAGAGAGGTTGCTGGCAAATAGATTATTAAAAAACAAACAAACAAAACAAAACACAACATGTTTAATGGACAATTACAAGCAATAAAAACCTCCATAAAAATATTATGAAAAAGCCTACATTTGCTAAAAAAGGAAGTTGCAACTAGATTTTCACACTTCCTTCCAAGCATGGTCTTGATCTGCTTGTAAAGACTGTGGGGATCCTATGGGATCAAAGTTATTACGTCAGTCTGAGGACTTGAATAAGAATTAAAATTCTGAGAATCTTTGTTTCCAGTGCTGCAATGTCTCGGTGACAGCACTAAGTAGGATATCTCGTGGCACAAAAACTTGAAGAGTCCTCCCACGAGAGTGTCACATAGAAAGACAGCATTATTTCTCTCCATTATGTTTTCTGTCTGGAATCTTGCCACAGGGAACTGGGGAGACTTGTCATTCCTTTGACCTTAGTAATGAAAGCCACTGCTACCCCGTGCCCTACCAGTCAACTGAACCAGCAGCACCAAAGCTACTTGACCAGTTTGGAGTTCCAAGCTCACACGACAGGTCCTTTGGATTTTTTTCTTTCCACACTGTTCATAAAAAGATCATGAAATTTGCCTGATTTGGAGCTTTCCTGTGCCGGCTACTCAGTTCAGCAGTTTAAGCTGAGTCATGTCATTACGCTTTGTGCTGAGTGAACCACGACCTCTGTTCAAACAATCATGGGAGATGCCTAAAAGTCTAGCTTGAGACTGACCCATCTGTAGAAGGTTTGTGAGGGCAGATGAAGCACTGTGGGTTGAACTATTTCTTTATTTGGTAGAACTTTGGGTTTCATGTAATCTACAGTCTCTACTGTGCCCTGGGGAGACCCCCCTGCAGAGCTACCTCCAGCTCTGGGGGCCCAGCACAGCAAGGACATGGAGCTGTGGGAGCGAGTCCAGAGGAGGGACACCAAGATGATCAGAGGGATGGAGCAGCTCTGCTGGGAGGAAAGGCTGAGAGAGTTGGGATTGTTCAGCCTGGAGAAGAGAAGCTTTGGGGTGACCTAATTGGGGCCTTCCAGGACCTGAAGGGAGCCCACAAGGAAGATGAGGAGAGACTACTTCTAAGCACCTGGAGTGACAGGACAAGGGG
>VXAY01004633.1:918571-938840 GCA_013399855.1 Oxyruncus cristatus | reverse complement strand
GACCCCGCTGCCCGGGCCTCCCCCGCACGGCCAGGGCGTGCTCGGGCACCGGTGCTGACAGGACGGACCTCAGCCTTCCAGCGGGGCTGGAGACACCCGACCCCGCAGGGGTGTGCCGCTCGCAGACGACCTTTAAGATTTCAAGCCTCTCCGAAGGAAGGCAGAAGAGCTTGAGGGAAGTGTGCGACTTTCGGAGAAGTGGAGTTTAGAGGGGGAAAAAAGAAGTTTTCTAAAACGGAAACTCTCCTCCTCTGTTTATGAAAGCAGAGCGGTAGCAGGCAGGGATCTCTCACCTTCTCATCCCTCCCAGCCATCAGAATAGTTTCCCTCGGAGGAAAGGGGAGCCACAGAGTAAAGATGGACAGAAATCTACGCTCTCTTCCTTCTATAATGCTAATCAAAAGAAGAAACTGTGGGGTTCAGGGTATCAGTGCTGATAGAGCATCATATTCATGATGGCCCTACTTGCGGTTAGATATGATTTGAATGTCACCTGTGTATTCACCTGCATTGATTTCAGGTACCTGGGGCTGGACTGTGTGTCTCTGTGTGCTCTCAGAACCATTATTATCTCTTTTGAGATCCCTTGAAGTTTCTTCCAGGTTGCTTTTGATTCAATACATACATAATTCAACTTCATGCACGTGCTGATTGCTTTAGTGAGGCTCTCAGAAGTAGAGCAGAAAAGGCTTTTAAAAATTATTAAATGTTTGCCTGAGCAGGCTCCTAGTTGTTCTGAGGGAAAAACCCAAAACTCCTGAAGAACTAAAAGTTGTGTTGTACTCAGGAAATATCAGATCTGCAAATCACATTCTTTCAGAGAGATCACAGCAGAGATCACACAGCCATGTCGAGCTTCTTCAGCATGTGAAGGAAAAGGAGACAGTGTGAAGCTGATGTGTCTAAACAGCAGCATAGGAGCAGCTCAATATGGGGATTCCCTGAACAGCAACCTGGGGTCACCTTTGGACCTCAGAAGGACTATCGTCAGGATGTTAATGCAACAGCAAGGCCAAAAGCATTCACTGAGTGTGGTCAAATGGGGGGGCCCAGCACAGAAGAGGAACAAGTGCTTGTTAGGCATGGACACATGGGGAAGCCTGAGTTTAGGGGACACCTGCACAGGTCCCTTGCTGGCATGACCAGAGACACTCCACATGTTTCTCTATGACATATCCTTGCTTCATCTACTGCCACCACTTGAGACTCTTAGAACGCTTCCATCAGTGTTGTCTCCGCTCAATACTCAACATCCACTGGACTGACAAAGTGACCAATGTGTCTGTTCTGGAACAGGCAGCGGTCACGAGTACTGAGGCCATGCTGCTGAGAACACAGCTGCGTTGGGCAGGGCATGTCTCCAGGATGGAGGACCACCGCCTCCCCAAGATTGTGCTCTATGGCGAACTCGCCACTGGCTGCTGCAAGAGAGGAGCCACGAAGAGGAGATACAAGGACTCCCTGAAACAACATCTCAGCCTTGGCCACATTGATCACCATCACTGGTCTACTCTGGCCTTCAATCGGGAGGCATGGAGATGCACCATCTATAACGCTGCTGCCTCTTTTGAGATCACTCGCAGAATCATTTCTGAGGAGAAAAGACAACACAGAAAGAACCGAGTCTTGCCAATTTCACCAAAGGAGACTTTCCACTGTGCCCTTTGCAACCGGACTTGTCTATCTCACATTGGCCTTTTTAGCCATCAACGTGCTTGTAGCAAGCGTGGGTAGAGTCCTTCTCTAATCTTCGTTCGCAAAGCCTAGCCACGATGATGATCCTTGCTTCAATGTCAAAAGGCATTCCTGGCCCCAGTGTGAGGGCTCACCCACAGAATCTCTCCTGAAGCCTCTTCTCCCCAGTGCTTCCCACCACGGCTTACTGGCCAGTGGTGGCCTCATGTGCCCCATAGGAGCTGCCTGAGCTCCTGTGTGGGATCAGCTTACCTGGCACTGCTCCATGACAGGAAGGTCACTTTTTGGTCCCATTTTTCTTCCCAGGACCAATAACCCATCTGCCCCAGACAGGGAGCATCCTGATCCAGGTTTTAAGGAAAGGACTCTAATTCAGTTTCTAGCAAGATTTTTAACCTGGCTTTGGAAAGCATTGCCATGGCTGGTACCTCGATAGTATGATCATGACTACAAGTTTCTTACTAAAAAAAATATTTGTAACAAAACTAACAAGGGGAAATATAAACCATGTTTTGAAATATTTTGCAAGGGGAAGCAGCTATTTGACAAGGGATGGAGACAGCGAGGTGTTATGGGAACAGATGCAAAACTCAGGGCACTGAGAAGAGCTTGTGTGAGCTGGTTCTTTCCCATGCCCTCACAGGAGGAAAAGCAGGGAAGAAGTGACATCTTGTTTAAACTGCCGATATTTATTCAACATCTCACACAACTTCAGTGAAAGTAGGTCCAAGTTGGAGACAAAAAAGGACCTCTAAGCTTAATCAGCTCTCACAAAAACTGATTGTTACCTATGCATGAGGATGTGGATGATATGTATCCATCCATCCAAACGTCCTTGTTCTCCTATGCACACTCAGTGCTGGCAGAGAGTGGTTTTGATTTCATACTGCACCAGAACATGCCTGCAAAGAGGGAAAAATGATCAGAGATAATGGTTTTCTCTTCTGATTGCACCAGCTATGCCTTTGCTCCCCTCATAAAACCCTCTACTGAAATACCCTATAAATACAGGGGCCACCCCATAGATGCACAGCTTAGCTGCTCTGCCCTGCCTCATGTATCACACAAGATGGATTTAGGGTTCTTAGGGGTGGAATTGCACAAATTTAGCTCAAAGTAACTGGAACCAGGAGAGCTGAGAGAAATCCCAGCCTGCAGTGAGGATGTGGCCATCTCGCTGCATGGCTAAAATGGGGTTCAGCTTCTCCAATTGCTTTAGGTGACTCAGTAAAGCATGAATGAAAAAAAAACAAAAACAAAGTAAACAAAAAACAGCTCAGAGCAACTTTTACTTGTCCAGCAGGACTTTCTGCAGACAAATTGCAAATTTGAGGAGCACGTTGAACTGTGGCTCCATTGGCATTAGCATTAAAGCAACAAACTGAAGGCAGCTGCTGTGTGTGCAGCTCATGTACCAAACTCAGCAACCATTCTGCCTTGGCTTGTTTCTTTAAAGGAATAAATAAGAATGAAAAGTACTATTAAAAAGTAACAAACACTTTTGATTAAGGACTTTGTCTTCAGCTTTGCACTGTGCAGTAATGCTCAAGGTTGAAGATCTCAAATCCATGTTTTAAAAAGCTGAAAATGGAAAAAAAAAAAAAGGCAAGTGGACAATACTCTCAGGTCTCAGGCACATGGTGGGACTCTTGGGGATGGTCCTGTGCAGGACCAGGAGTTGGGCTTGTTGATCCTTGTGGGTCCCTTCCAACTCATCAGATTCTGGGATTCTGTGAATTCAGCCTTACTGCAGATGCATTTGGCTCTTAAATGAATGTGCTTCAGTAGGTGCCTTGAGGCTGGAAGCATTTCCTGGGCCTGCTGTGGGTCAGGGAGCCATCCAGTTGAGGGACACCAGTAATGATATATGATTGAGTTGATACTGATAATAAATTAATAAATGAACATTTTTCCCAAGTAAACAGCAAAATAAGGAGCATGAGCCAAACCCCAGGCTGGGCTAGCTTTGTAGAAAGGCTTAATCAAGCAACTGTAAATGGGAAGACATTGATAAAAATGCAGATTGCTGATTTGGAAACAGAAAAAGGGGCAGCTGACAAATGCCTTGTTCTTAGGGCCAGACTCAAAGAATTGATGTGAAATGAAACATTTGGGTTTCCATGAACAGAACAGGGAACAGAAAAGCCGAAATCCAGTATCTGGGTTTGTGACACAACTTTGTTTCTCCCCTTTTCAGAAAAAAATTCCAAATACATACAGACATGGATTTATAAATGGAAATAATTTTCTTCATCAAATGGCTTCTGCTTCCCTCAGCTTTGCACCGACCAGAGACACTGAGGAAGCCAACGCTGGCAGCACCAGCATTTAGTTCTGCACTAGGAAAGTGTTTCACGGGTAGTTTGGGTCCTGCACAGGTTCTGCAGAAAACTCTAGACTGGATCCTCAGTGTGCCCTGTTTTTCCCAAGCCTGATTTGCATCAGGACAAGTGGGAGGAGAGTGTGCCAGCTTAGCAGCTGTGTGCAGCCGGGGCTGCTGAGGGTGAGGATGATGCGCTGCTGCCCAGCAAGGGGTCTGTGAGCATCCCAGCAAAGAAAAATGTTGGAGAAGTAGATGAAAGGCAAACTGAAAGGGAATCAAAGTGGAAATAACAGTCAGTGAAGCCCCCTACTACTGCTTTGAAATCAAGTCAGAGTTGAAACTGTGTGCTGCAGAAAAGAAACAGATTCATATTTCCAAGCCCACTCTCACATGGGTACAAGCTGCTTATTAACAGCAGACTTCAACTCCTACCTTCCAACATGGATGCCCCATCTTGCCCCACCCTTCCCTCCACTCCCTCCCTCTGCCCAGCAAATCCAGCATGCCTGTGCTGGGTTAGATACTGGCTCCATCATTTCTGGCTTAGCTGGTGGAGAGTGTGTAGGGGTAGGGTGCAAAGAGGTGCAGCAACAGTTCATGTCAGGTACTGATGGATGCGGTGTGACACAGACTACCATCCCACAGATGTTCCCATTCACAGATTCCCACCAAGGACAGGCTTTTCCAGCCTTCCCACATGCAGCCCCCCCAAACTGTGAGGCTTCAGTCCTCTGTTCTCTTCTTCATTTTGGATCAGCAGTGGGATCCTTTGAGTGCTATAGGGGAACAGCCAACTTCTTCCCAGCAGGATGCTGCTGAAAAGGAGGAGTCAGGACTCAGGCCAGCAGAAGGGATATAAGAAGAGATTTCCCAAAGGAAAGCTAACATTTCCCCCAGCTATATGCTGCTCTTTGCTATCCAGACAGGGACTGCAGTCTCAGTTACAGTTACTCACTTTCATTATTCCAGTCTTCGAGTAGAATTTAATGTTGTCCGAATGAACAACCTCCACAGCACTCTCCTCTACCCTCCGCTTACCCACCTAAGCAAATGGGAAGGGAAGGAGGCATTCCTGGAATGATGCTGAACAGAGATTACAGAGTTAACTTTACTCCTCCATTCAGTGAAACCAAATTGGATTTCCCAACCTAGCAGCCCCTCTCCTGCCTTCCCTGGCTGGTATCAATTTAATTAAATACTCTTTCTCCCACGCAGCTTTTTTTCTCCTCAATTCAGCTTACTGGAAAAGCAGACAAAACAGGCCCTGAAGGACTTGGGCTGGGGTCAGCTGGCAGAACTTATCACAAATTGCCAAAGCAGCATCAGCACAGTGGCATAGGAGCAAGGACCTCAACACAGAGCTGGGAGGGACCAAGGCAGCATATCTGCTTTTCCATGCAAGCTTTCCAAACACTTGGAATATGCATCTAATAAATCCCTAGATCAGCTGATGTAGGAGTGTCAAAAGCAGAGTGGCTTTCTAATTGGGAAAAGACTCCTCAAATCTGCAGGAGTCTCTTCTGTTTGCTATGGGATACACCATAAGAAATTAAGTCCTTCAATAACACAGCCCTTGCAATGACACCTCCAAAAAAAAAAAAAAAGCATTTTCTCCTTCATCTGATGTGCGGAGAGTCACAGTTTGTTTTCTCTCTATTTGATGATACAGGGTCTCACTGTTCAGCTCCTTGGTGCTGACAAGCATCGTTGCTCTTACAGTGATTTCTCTTCGGTACTTGGTATGGAGGGAATTTGCAACCCCAGGACAGTGGCAGCCCCAGCCCTTGCAGGGTCTCCCTGATGCAGCAGGAGCAACCACAGATGAGATGGCCCAGGGAGGGGCCATGGCAGCCTGGTCCTTGTTCTTGCCCAGACAAGCGCCTCATCCCAAGGACCAACTTGTCCCTGGCTGCGTGCTGATGGAGAACTGACAGCTCTTCCCGAACTCAGAGGAAAGGAGTTTTTTCAGGAGCTCTGCCATTGCTCTTTACCAATCATTTTTCACCAGCTGGGATTTCTCCTCACCGCATGTGACCCCGGAACCTCTGGAGTGTCTCCTATCCCCAAGGGGCACTTGGATGCAGCCCCTCCCAACCTGTTTTCTAGGGACTTGCCATCAGCTCTTACACTATTTGATTTGTTTCCCTGCCCTGCAGATCACCTTGAGGCCTCACTTTTGCATTTCTTCAATCTGTTCAGATGCCTGTTCCCAGGTCTCTGAACACATAAACTGTACAGCTCCCAATGGCACATAAGACGTATCTTCATGTCCTTTGCCAGCTACCACTGGATTTCAGTGTAGGTGCCCCTGCTGAAGCTGACATAACTCAGCTCCCCCTCTCAGAGCCTCGGAAGAACAACCATTTTGTTTTTCAGCAATTCTCTAGCATCAAATAAATAAATAAATGGCCAAAGTAAATTACTAAACCAAAGCACTGCCTCTAAGATGAAGCAAAGCGTCTGTCACCCCCCAGCCCTTCTGCCCTTGTTCCAGACCGCCACATGCCAGAACAAGGAGGACAAGCCTGCAGCACCAGTGCCTTTGGCTGAGGTGTTCCAGGCCATTTTCCACACATTTTTGTCTCAAGGGATCAGAATGGGGCATGTGAGATGGTGCGAGTTCCATGGCCAAATCCACTGAAGCCTTGAAGCTGCTAGCAAATCCTCAAGTCTGGAAAACTGCACTTCAGAGCTTGAGAAATCTCAGTGTCAGAAACGGAAAAGAAGATTTCCAAGTGCAATGATCTGAGCAGCATTTTAAGTTGCCAGTCACCAGCAGTGCCTGCTGAAACAAGGTGTTATCATGGCCTGAGGGCCAGAGAGTCCTGTTTGTTTGATGAAGCTGGTTGGTCTTAACCAAAAATGAATGTAACACCTCTCCGGCCCTGGGAAAGACACCCCAGCTGCTGTGAGGTCCTGCCCTGCCAGTGGTCATGAAGGCATTGGAAATGTTGGACACTAGTGGAAGGAGGCCCAGGTGGCTCTAGAGGCACTTCCTGTGGTGCTGGCATGATGCTCATGTTGGGAAGAGGCATGAGGGACTGCAAGGGGATGGGCACAGAGATAAGTAGTAAAGCTGTCAATGTGCCTGCCAGATCTTCCTATGATCTTTTATATCCAGGATGGGGAAGTGGAAGTCAGCCCTAGGCAGCACTTTTCTCTCTTAATCAGGACACAAGATAATGTTTACGTGACAAAGTGAAGGCATTTTAATTATCCAGTGGGCAGTTTGTAAACTCTGAGAGACTCTCTGGCAACACCACCGAGGCATTCCAAGGAGTTAAAAGGGTTTTGCTTGGGCAGCAAGACCCTGGTCACCATCTCACTGGCCACCTCCCTAGAGATTCGGAAAGGTCTCACAGAGAGGGGGTGAGGGCTGATGGCACTGCGAGGGAATGATTCAGATAGCTGGGTTTTTTCAGCACCTACATTAGAAAGGAAGTGAAGGTCATCACCATGTGTTTGTGTAGTAATGTTCATCCTCCCCATTTACAGACTATTTCTTGGGATGGGGAAAGACCACTCTGCTTTCTAGCCCTGATCAGCAGGGAGTCAGTCCAGCATTAAACGATAATCTCTGTTACTCACCTGCACTGTGTTTGTCACAAGATCCTCTGGGCCATGGCTCCAGGAGAAGCAAAAGACAGTGTCACTAACTGAAACTTTCCCCAAGCTTCAGCACAACCAGAGGATAATCTCCAGAGGTGGGATTCAGGCACAGCCCAACCAGCATTAGCATCCCTCGGTGTGGACAAAGCAGCATGGCTCTCTCATGCATCTCAAATAGGAACAGAGCTTTCTGGCATTTTCCTAAAAATGATTCTCAGTACCTTTTTTTCTGTGCAACAGGAGAAAGACATCATCTCCACATTAATCAATTAATAAGCAGTGGCAGTGAGAGCTCGTGCTGATGGCAGCTCTCAGTTAAGTGTGGTGGGTCGTGCAGATTTGTGACTAATGGGCCTCATTAATTCCCAAGTCATCTCAGCCTGGCTGGCTGGCTCTGGCAGAGGGTGAAGATTTAGGATAATTGCAGTTCCCATCTTGGGAAGCAGCTATTTACTGTTGTTACTGCACATCAGGGAATACTTTAAAAAGCTCAAAATCTATCAGTCAGATTTTAACCTCCTTTGGCAGGGAGTGGGAAGTAGGTCCTGCAGATGTGGTACAGAGCTATTTGAGTTCACGCTGGAGGCTGGCAGGAAGCCACAGCCCTTCTCCAGTGTATCTCAGAGGGGAAGGCGCTCCTGCTACATGCATCACAGGTGAAATTCCTCAACAGAAAAGCCTGAAAACCAGATTTATGAGCAGAAAAGAGCAAGGCAGCTCCCTCCAAGAGAGCTTACCAAGGACAGATCAGGTAGGTGAAGCTCTGAATGGAGATGCTGGTGCTAGCAACCCTTCCAGGGCAGCATTTCTAACGGGGTGA
This sequence comes from Oxyruncus cristatus, assembly GCA_013399855.1. NCBI lineage: Eukaryota > Metazoa > Chordata > Aves > Passeriformes > Cotingidae > Oxyruncus > Oxyruncus cristatus. The sequence goes on along the minus strand of VXAY01004633.1, from coordinate 930,393 downwards.
CTGGGGTGCTGGTCCTTCCCTCTCATTTGGTCATACAGTAGGTGTGCTTATGTGCACGGGAGGAAGCAGAGGACCTTGCTGTCACCTCAGATGATGCCAGCCCTTCGCTGTCACCCCTAAACATGGTGAATGTAACATGGAGCTGCTGTATTGCCTGACACCAGCCCAGAGACCAAGCCAACATGTCAGACATAACCCTGGCTGGATGCTGCGAGCCCTTTCTGTGCAACCAGACCTCACAACACAGCACTGTGGAGAAGCCCTCAGCTTCAAAAGGAAGGCCAGCAGCACACCTGGGAGCAAGTCACCTCTCCTCCCGTGCCAAACTCTGCTCCCACCACTGCTGGCACGGCTGGAGGTGCTCAGGCAGCACCCAGTGTGTCACGGGGAGGAATGCAGAGCATCGGTGGTGCTCCAAGATGCTATGGATGCCCTGGGAGAACAAGTACCGGCCCTTTCATTCAGTGGTACCACAGCTGATCTCTGTTCAGTCTCCCAGGAGCTCCAGGGGTCTCTGCCATTGGCTCCCCACCAAAGCAGCTGAATGTGGCTTCCAGGCTTTGCCCCTTACACTCCCAGGGCAGTACATGGGTCAGGACAGGCAGGGAGCACAGGGGACTTAGCATAATGCAGCTCAGGCAGCAGGGAGGTAAAAAGAGAAACGAGGATTCCCTCAGCCGCAAACTTGCTTCAGAAGGGCCTGCAACTCATGGAAAGGCAGCACCTCCCCTGCCCACAGAGCTGGGATACCCCCAAACCTCCCAACCAGCTTGGCACCAGAGTACAGCGATTGTTTCTTCCCTGAAACACACTGGCACTTATCCATGACTTCTATGAGCTCAAGATACTGAAAATAAAAGTCACTATTTCTTAAATGTAGAAGAAGTACAAGGAAGGGGGTGCTCTGCAATGTGAATTCTTTGCAGTTGGGCTGATAGTGCTGGGTGTGTCAGGCAGAAAGATAGTAAAGAAATGGAAACCATCATTCCTCCCCACACCCAAAGCCACACACACACACGAAACCAAATCCCAGGTCTTTAAGAGCTCTCACTTGCACTCCCCTAAAGTTCTTCCTCCACCACTCAGCCTGCCCACAACACACTGATGGGTTGGAATACAGCCTGGAATGGCTTTCCATAACTAATGGAAATAAACTGCTGTCTAATGAAATCCAGCAAAAAAATGTTACAGCACTAGAGCTTTTCTTTTTAACAGCACAAACACATGCTTTGTCTACAGCCTTTGAGACATCCCTGTCTTTGGCTTACTGATACCAGGGTGATGGGCACACACTATTGCCCTGATTCCTCACAGCAGGATCAGTACCTCAGTATCTCAGATGACTGGTAAGAAGGACATCAAGCACAAGTATAAGTTCTCAGCAACTAACTTCTCTGGAAGTCAGAGACTATTTTAAATTTTTGTCTTAATTAACATCACAACCCTTGCTGTTAATTATCTTAAATTAACAAAACCAATAAATAGGGCAACCCTTCTTGCATACTTACACTTCTCAGGCAGTTGTCTTTTCCATGTCCTATGGGAATAAATACTGCATTTTATTTATGACTGGATTAATTTTCATTACTAATACAAGTATTTCTAGTTTTTGTTTGCAATTTGTCTTTTGTTCTTACCGAAGCCAAATAAATCACAAATATATATGTGAAGAACTCAATGATTTTAGACAAATGTGGAATTTCAAGACAGTGCAAACCCCAGGTACAAGCCCCCAGCCCTCAGAACCTCTTTCCCACAGCCTTGTAGCCTACTTTTGAGATGTAAACCTCTACCAAGTGTTTCTAAGATGTTCTGTTTTGACTTAGCAGCCCTTTATACTGCAATAGGAGAAGTGGCAATAGCAGGAATGCACACAGGGATCACACAGAAGGTCGCCTAACAAGCAGATATCTGAGCACTTCTGTCCAGTCAAGAAGCCACAGAAGGGCCAGGGAAATTGCTCTTGGGAGAGAGTTACCAAACCAACTTCATTTTGTCCTATTGGACTAAAAGTGAGAATTGATAGCAGGTGTTTCTGGCTCATGTGAAGGCTACTTCATTGAAGACCCCCAGGGAGGAGAGTAGCAAAGAGACCTTCCTTCAGCAGTTTAATGAAAATTACGTGTATGTGCCCCTTTCAGCTGGAACAGGCACTTTACTAGAGGCAGAAAAATGACATTGGTTTTGCACACTTTGTCTACCTGACACAATGGCAGATTCAAAGAGCAGAGATCATCACACCACAAACACTGTTGGAAAAACAAAGACTAGTATTTCAGTTGTAAAATCGTTTTTTTTATTGTTACAAATATACATATGAATAAAATCCCTTCAACCTGTAATGTAAGTGGGTAGCTGTGAAATTTGCATCCCCTCCCTCAAAAGCTGAAATGTTTTTACAGATGTTGAACTATGTTTCTCATAGAATTACACATTGAAAGGAAGCTAATATGCAGACAAAACCGAGGAAGGCCTCTAGAAAACACCAATAATAATAAAATTTCAACTGCCCTCATTCCAATCAATATATACATTAATATACGAATGTGGAAGCATACCATGATTATACGTCATCCAAATCCTTCTCTTTTGTGCTTTCTGACGGTACACAAATGTAAGTGTTGGAGCTTTATGTACAGTAGGAGAACAGGAAGAAAGAAGCTCCCTATGGGAGAATGTAAAAACCATACCCAAGCATTTAATATATATAATCTATACAAATTATTTTATTAGTGTGCTCTTTTAATATAATTACAATGTGCAATTGCATACCGCAAGAATATATTTATAGGTAAGTCACGTGCAGATCTGACACATTTACATTCAGCAGTACAACACATTACCTGCTGTACAGTGTATTAGTGTAAGACAGCCTCCAGTTAATTTGCTTTGCTTTCTAAATGCCCTAATGCAGGGCACTTCTTGTAGCTGCTTCAAAGAAATTCAAGTAGAATACATGAAAGAATGGCTGGCTTTAGGCAAAGGCATGGAAAGGAATGTCTGCATTGTACAGAACAGAAATTAAGGACCGAATCAATGCCAAGTGTACTGTAAATAATGATTGGAAGATCAGGTTTTCTGCATGGAAATGTACCTGTGGTGAAGGAGCAGCTGGCTAGAGGGGCTGTTGATTGCTGAACCCCAATTGTTATAAAAAGCTCTTGCACTACAAAGCACTTGTACTGATTGCTAAACAAAAATAAAATCTTTATCTGCTTCTTCGCCAGAGTCACTGGACTTGCTTCCCTGATGACCATCTTTACTCAAGGACCTCTGCTTCAGTTCCTGGAACTCATGAGACTGCTGCCCAGGACTTCTTTTCGCAGCTGTATAAAACAGAAACAGATCTTACATGATTGTAGAGGAGAGAGGAAGGAAAAAAAAAGAGTCACTCATGCACACAAGACCTGCTCCCGATCCTACTCATTTGACTTGCAACTGTGGCAGTAGCACAGGTCCATTAACTCTTCAAACCAGAAAAGGTGAGAGAGAAGAGAGAGAGTTTGAGCAAACTTTGTTCTGCTGTTGGTTGGCAGACAGGCAAACTTGAAATATGACGCTTAGTACTTCACTCTGACGTAGATAAACATTACAGTAAGAAATGACCTGGAGATTTTTTTCTCTTCACACCACTTCCAAAACAGAACAACATTCTTTTTTTCCAGCTGGGATGAATCTGAGACAGTACACTTCTGACTGCTCAGATGGATATCCTCACTGAGCACCCCTCAGACCAGCAACACATGTCCCAGGCAGCCCTGTCTCCCTAGCGGGACACTTCTATATTCTCCCTTTTGACTCAGAAGCTTTGATCAGGACAGACATTCACCGTGGAATCCAAGTTATCCAAACTGCTTCTCCCTGCCCCACTTCACTGCCATGTCCTCCTTATTCCCTGATATGGGGGACACCCATGGCTCTAAGCTCAACCATCGTCTCTTCCAGATGAGACCATGGGCTCTGTGCCTTTCTGTGCCCCATAACGGGGAAAGAAGGAGGGCATACCGTCTTTCCCACGATATAAATGCAAACAGCACCCATTTTTTCGCTTAGCACTCTAAAAATCTCTGTAAAGACAGTTTTCTCCAAAGCTATAGGCTTCGAAATAAATTGGAAGGAAGGTTGTAAAACCTTGTTAAGATTCCAGATCTAATCAGCGGTCTACAACTGCTATGGTAACAAGCAGGTTACACACATTAACTGGGGTAACATTATCCAAGGATTGGTAGCTTTAGAAATCTCACACTTCCACTTAAAATGAAACTTTAAACGCGCTTAAATGTGACTTTGTTGCAAGTCATCTCACTTTACCCTCACAAAATTAAATGTTACGATTACGAGACCTTCTTTGCTCCACCATTTCAGGTAAGGATGTCCGGCTTTGATTCGCACTGATCCTTGTGCCTGACCACGTTGCAAACCCCTCTCTTGACAAGGCACCAGCAGCCACGGTGGCCATGAAGCATCACCTGTCCTTCCCCACGTAGCGCTCACCTACAGCCTCACCACTGGAAGGGACAGCCTGCCCTGCCACCAGCACGCAGCTCCACCCACAGCAGAGGCAGGCAAGCAGCAGGCTGTCACAGATGCATCTCCGTGGCCGTTTTAAAGTCATGCCAGGATATGTTAGGGACTGGCAGGAATGTAGGAAATGCAGAGAAGGATACCAGGGGAGATGTTGCTGAGCTGCTGAGGCAGCCAAATAGTTCTCCAGAGTCCAAAATACCTGTCTCCTCATTTGTGCGAGCCAAAACAAAATACATGAGGAAATCACAGCCAGCAGCTACACACTCACTGCGTTCTTATCCTGGCTTTGCAAGTTAGGAAACAGGAAAGGATTTTGAGAAAGGATTTCACAGAACTGGAGAGGATTAAGATACCTAAATCCAGTAAAAAATATTCAGGCATTTCCACTTTCCAAAACACCACTGCTTTTCAAAGAAATAGGTGCCTGGAAATTTTTTGAGTCATTCTTGACACCTGTACCTCCTAGTAATTACCTGGCCTTTGTTCGGCCCCCATGGACTCTTCAGACAAAACTCATAACACCCCCTGCAGCAGCCATTTCTGTTTATGGCCTGATAAATCTAGGCAGATAGTTTGCCCCTAAAATAACTGAAAAATATATCAGACATTAAAGTCCACGTAGTGCAAGCAGGCTTCTGCCACAAGAGCTTACCCTTGCCCCGATGAAACCATACACAGGTGACCTCCATTGGTCTGTAGCATCTCAGCTTTCAAAACTTATTTTATCAGAGAGATATCTTAGAATGAACTAAAATATAATAATTTGATTATGATAGGGAGGGGAGATTCTAAGTTTGGATGGACTAAGTTTGATTCTACAATATGATAAAGAAATCAGTTCATAAATTTTGGGATGAGGATGTTACAAAAGGGATACGTGATGTCTTAGAAGTAGAAAAACTGTGGGTAAATGGAGTTGCATATGATATTCAAATACCCAGTTAAAATACTTCAGAAAAAAAGTAAATGTGAATAACTGTTTAAACAAACCAGTGAAGATGTAAAGGGAAACATGTAAACATGTACCATTTGAGAACAGGAGTTTTCATATTTTAAAACCACACAGAGCAACCAAACATTTTCACAGCTTCCTGAATAAGCTCACTAGGTCAAAGCTGCTCCTCACGGCAGCACAGTTCTGGGCTTGGGCTCTTTTGGTGTTTGGGTTTTTTTTGTTTGCTTATGCAACGGAAAACCAAAGTGATAATAAACAATCTGAATTTACCCAGTTCTCAAATGTTTTTGTGAGTGATGCACTGAAACTGGCACTAACAATATTCAAGCTGAAATGTATTCTGAAACACTGAAGTGCACGCATCTTAGAAAGGAAAGGTGTGCGAGCACACAAAGCAGCAGGCAGCCCACCTGCAGCATGCGTACACGGCAGCGTGCCAGTGCTGCTGCACTGAGCGACCACAGATTGTAACGAGTGCTCTTCCGCAGGGGGGCTGCAGGCGCTAGATGGTCACTGGTGCTGCCACGAAGGAAAATCGCACACACATTTCTTACCTGGGGATTTTTTCACGCCATGCAATTCCCGTGGGGATAGAAAGATGATTAGCATCCCGCAAGATTTTTACCTTTCTCGTAACCCAATGACAAACGCACACTCTTTTGTTGCTTCTTTGCTGTTGCTGTTTCTTAATTGTTAGTACCAGTTTGCAAGCATCATCTTGATGAAAAATGAAAACTAACCAGAAGTTGGCTGTGCCTTCCTCTGCCCAAGCACATTAGCTTCCTCTTCTGCACTGGTAGAACACTGCCCCGGAGTGGTTTTCACGCTACCAGATGGCTTGGCACAGTCAAGAGCTGCATCTCTTTTTTGACAATCTCCTGTTTGCTCTAGCAAGGAAAACGATTCATTTATACTCCTATGCCGCTCTGTAGGCCCACGTACAGAAAGTAATACAAATAATTTGTCTTATCCAACCCATTTAATCAGTTTGATCAATTGTTCAAAGAGTATGCCAGGTGCTTGATTAAATGTAGTCCATTTGGGTATGTTAGTAACTGCAGCCTGATCTTATAAATGCAAAGAGGTGTATTTGGAGATTGTCCCACAAAGTACAGTTACACTCATTAACATAAAGCAATTTTATAATTAAGTAGCATCTAATTTTTAGCTTTGTTTCACAGGAAATATAATTTTGTTTACTAACTTAGATTTGCAGTGATTTACCAGTTGAAGAAATAAATTGAACGTGCTAGCCTGAACAGTGGCAGAAAGCAAGGACAGAGGAACCACTGAGTAAGGAAGTAGACAGTAATGAAGGAAAAAGCAAACACGAAAAGGAATAAAAAAATAAGAGAAATGGAATTTACTCTTTCCCAAACAATTTTATGCAAAGCATAGCAGGACCTGGAAACCCAACTTCAACCAGTCTAAATTATGCTCAATAAAATGTGTACAGTGCAGTGTATAGCCAACTGGAAAACCCTGTGTTAGGCCAAATTGTCTGGAGAGGTCTAAGGGAGCAAGGAGTAAGAAGGCAGTGTCTGACTCCTGTTGCTTTTGGCAACATGGATCATCTGAATACTCAGCCCTCTCTAGACAGACACAGGAGAGGTCCTTGGGTGTGTTGTGTCCTGCTAGCTGTACACAATCCAGTGAGACTGTGGTAGTTCTGCTGGACCTTTATGGCACAAGAGCAGCCCAATGGCATCATACAGGTGGCTGAAGTGAGAATCAAAATAAATACCCCACATGTGCTGACATGCAGTCACCAAATGTTAGCCACCACTGCAACAATTTTCCAAGCAGCACAACACCCAGACTGAGAGGTAAGTTGTTTCATAAAGAAAATGGAAGCCTTAGGGAGAAGCTTCTCAAAACGTATCTATGGACCATGCTGCTTTGGGGATGGCTTTGCCCCCACCTCTCATCTAGAAGGTAGTGGTGGGCTCCACGGGCAGACAACTTCTCAGGTTTTACAACCCAGCACTATGTACCTGCCTCGACTCAGTTGTCCCCATCCTACACTATGAAAATCTGCTGTCAGACTGTGTAAGAGCACCCCTTTGTTTCACAGCTTAAGTGATGGGAATCACCTCAGATGTCTTCTTTGAGCAGAGACCCAGGAAGGAAACAGGTCTCACCCCCAGATTTCAAACACCAGCTAACATCACGCTGAGCAAGATTTCTGTGAGTACTTCTAGGCATAGACTATGCTATGCTATGCTAGCAGAGGAAGCCTTAGCTCTTCTAGGAGCCAACTGTGGGAAAGAAAATGCATCAGCAGAAATAGAAATCTAGTGCACATGTGAAAATCAGCGAAGAGAAGGCAGTAGCCTACCGTTGCACTTAAAAGGTACCAAGCCTTGCCCTGGCACACAGAGACTCATTGCCTGAGGAGGAGGTGAACTCAGTCACATGCAGTGACCATAAAGAAAGGAGGAACACAAACAGAGAAACAGGCTGGCTGCAAGGACCAAAGTCATGGCTGCGCCCCTGGAAATGTGCTGAACCACAGAGTTACATTTCACATTATTGTGTGCATCTTACTTCAGACCAAACTAACCACAACATACAAAACCCAGTAATTGTTCAGTTACATTATTAATACCAAGAGATTCATCTTTCATTTGATTTGATCAAAGAAAGATGGGTGAAGAGATGTGGAATATATGAGCAGATACACTTTCCTTGTGCTTTTCACCTTTAGATGAATAACCCTCTTCCCTTTTAAGTGAAAACAAATCAGGGGACAATGACACACCAAATTTCACTCGAAGATGGGCACACTCCTACCTTCTTGAGAAAATGATCTGACTGAGGGGCTGCTCTGACCGTCCTTTTCTTTATCAGAAGGAACTTTCTTCAGCATAGGTGGAAGCAGGGCAACTTTTGGGGAACTGGGGCCGGAGGGAGATTCTGGAGCATCCTCTGTGGAGTAACACAAACAAAAGGGTGAGAAGTTACATTTGCATTGAAACTCATAGAAACGGTGCTGTTTATGACGGGCCAAACCTCAACACAATAGACAAACAAGAAACAGCTAAGATCTGTGCCAGAAAATGAAGGATTCAGGAATTTACATTATGTCAAGAGATTGCATGATGGCCCTCAGTCCAGGTAAAAGTATTTTGGCAGTCAAAGCAAGAGCTCAATTTCAGCATTTTCAGGTGCACTGCTATTGTAGCACAAATAGAAATTTGATGGGACCAACTGAATTTCCTGCAAGATGTAAGTATGCAATTTGTAAAGAAGAGCTGAAAAAAATTTTGCCTGGATTTTTGGAAATACGTGTTCTATTTATATTTTCATTGTTCAGAAACATAATGAACTGATCAACTTGGATGTCCTGTTTCACAGTTACAAGGAATAAAAGTGAACCAGGGAAACAAATTACAAAAATAGCCTACAGACCTATTTTTCCAGGAATAACGTCCCAACACATAACACAAGGGCATCTGTAAAGATTTGCTAAATAAAAAAAAATACTTCATCTTCTGGACTGTGAGGAAATCTGAAACTTAAATTCAAATCCATAGTTTAAACCATCTGGATCCCTTGTTTCCCTTAAAGGCTGCATATGCATTATGTATGGCAAGTTGACTACCATCTTTACAGTCCTGACAGGAACACCTTTTAGTCTTCCCCTAGACAGCCTTTGCTTGGACAGCAGGGAAGTACAGCTACAGTGGATTACTTAACCTGCTTCTATGTTTGCTTCCCAAGAAGTAAACAGTGGCATATGTACACAACAGAGGAACTAGAAAGATACATTAGCATTGATAGAATGCTATCCAATATCTCTCACTTCAATGACCATTTTGAAAATGGTCAAAAAATAAAAATAAAGCCATCTAAAACCTGATGGTGAATTCGTATTTGAACAATGTACTGCCCACTGGAGTACAGAGACTAAGTAATGCTTAGGTTACACATCAAGGGCAGGGAGGAGGCTGTAACATCCCTTTGTCCCCTCATCCTTACCAGAAATGACATCATTCTACACAGGTCCACAGGTCAACAGATGGCCACATTCACATTTTTCACCCAACAGCAACTAAGAAGCTGTATTTGCCATGGCTACTGGGGGACTCAGTAACTGACTTTAATTTCCCTCAACTGCAGTGGCTGTACTTTGGGAGGAGGGGTTTGTGACACTGGCCTATTAGACAGTAGACAGACAAATGTGTGGGAGATCTGCTAAAGTATTTCCCACTACTGGAAACCTGAAGATAATACCTGGGCAGGAGGTTAGGCAGAATAGAAGTTAACAGTTATTCAGTCATCAGTCTTGCAGGGTTATAAAAGCACAGTTACAATTATTTCCAGTCAAAAGCAATAAGGAAAGAAACACAGGATAAAGAAGGAAAAAGACGGTAAGAGACAGTTGGTTTGTGCAGGTTATTAAGAATAACAGGATTTGCTTGAAGGCTAAAAGCAGCCTGCCACAAAGCCTCAAGGACTTTAGTATTTATAGCCAGGTGTTTAGAGAAAATACAGGGCTACTGCCAGTGCTACTACAACAGGACTTTGATGCTGAGGTAGCTTTCTATGCTCACCTCTTCTGTGAAAGCAGGCTAACTCAAAACATCTCTCCACTGCCACACTACTACTTTTCACACTTTACTATTGAGGATCATAGGTTAAACCACTTCGATAAGTTTATTCATATTAGGACAAAAGGAGGCGGAAAAGAAGGATGCAAGTCACGAGCAAGGCACTGAAGAACCCGTGCCTCTATATTTAACTTCTGTTCAGCATGTGGCGATAGGTGTCTCCTCCATAGGCCACACAAACATGACTCAGAAGTACCCAGAGCTGGGGACAAGGACCGCTCAGAAGAGCTCCTCACCAGTACGAGAGGCAGAGCGTGGTTTCTGTGGCACTGTGGGTCGTCCTGCCAGGCTGGGCTTTGTTGACTGCAGTGGGGGTTTTGGGCTGGTAGGTGTATTGGAAGAACTTCTTGCCTTTGCGCCAGCTTCTGCCTTTGGTTCAGCTTTTGAATTTTTTTCTGACGATGCTGAAAGGGAGTCACCTTTATTCGATGCAAACCGAGTCTCTGGAAGGGTCTGCTGTTGTTTAGGCACTGAAATAAACAGACACATAACATGAAGTCTGCTGCAACACAGAAGGCTCCATGCACAGATATGCTTCTGTGGAAAATACCACCTCACTGCTGCACAGCTACGTGAGTGTGTAAGAAGACTCCAATGTTGTACTTAAAATCACTGCAAGAAAAGCATCCAAATCTGCTAATTTTTACACATGATAAGCTTCATAATTCAATTGCCAAAGGGGGCAATTGCATTTCCCCCTTTTTAATATATTTGAGGTGATGGCTAGTCGGACCTTATTCCTCCTCCATATTTCTGAAAGCAGATGGCACAGCCTACCTGCTGAGAAAACAGTGATGGATCAGTGGAAAAGGCAGCTCTTGACTGTTTTGTGCCTCTACAGACAAAAGATTGGGTTTCCAAGATCAACAGAGAAATCCTGTCCAAGAAAATAAATCCCTGGCATGTGACCAGTAGGTCACATATCTGTATTTGTTGCTTTTAGCAACAAATCTCTAGAGGAGATTTTGAAACTTAACCCAGATCAAAGTATTCTTTATACGATATTTTGATTTATCTAATAACATTGTACATGGATTACAGTTTCCAACATTAGTAAGTTTACCGATGTATTATTTATCCCAAACAAAGACCGAGGTATTTATAGATAAAGTTATAGTGACTTCCAAGCAATAAATCAATCCCATCTAGCTGTGCAAGTTGGTAGGAAGCCTGCTGCATTCCAGGTTGCTAACAAGCAAAAAGCTTGCCCTACTTTCCTACTCTGCAGCTTTCAGAAGGTTGAAGGTTTATATCTAGCAGTTTCAATGATAATCTTGGAACTCATATCTTAGCTTGGGACTTTCATCAATTGTCATGTCTTTATTGTCAGAAGAAAAGTACAAACTAACTGAAATACAGACTGGTAGCCCTATTTGTAAAACCAAGTATGTGCTCACAGACGCTGACTTGACCTACCTGCTATTCCCATTCAGAAATCCTACTGAATACGAAAGTGCTGAGCACAGACATTTTAATGGCAGTGGGAGGGAGGGGCGTGTTGACATAGTTTGTTGCAAGCCAATCTCCAATATGTTTTTCCAGCTTATGTAGCTGATTTTCAGCCCAGCTGGAGTTAAACTCTGGCAAACCAGACAGTTTTGTGGCGCATATATATTTGTGTGAGTGCATGACAGGGAGAGTTTGTGTCTGCATGCTTTCAGTACTTTCTTGCTGCAAGAGAAACAGCAGGACACCTTCTCCACCTGTCCGTGTGTGCATCCAAAAAA